>JAGDQP010001232.1:73928-128910 GCA_022664845.1 Lepisma saccharinum | reverse complement strand
AAAAAAAAAAACAAAAAAAACATGATATTCCGAAGATAATTACGAGAAAATTAGATCGAGAATTCACTGCCACCATAATTAACGCGGAAACAACAGCAAGGATGACTACGCTGGACGCAAAATCAAAAGCATGCTTACCCCTCACAAAATGTCTGCCGGACCACGCCTTCTCAGAACCATGAGGTCGAGGAATAACGAAGGCCTCGATGAGTGATACTATTAGCAGTAATGCACCAAAATATTTCAGCAGGTAATCCTTCATTCGTTCACTGATTGCTCGTTATATTTATACAATAATTTAATCAATAGTATCGTTTCTCCAAATTAAAGTAACTGAGCGTTTTTAACTTAGATTTCCGAATTCTGAACAAGACATTACACATTCGTCCTCTTTGATATCCAATCTCGTTATAAGGGAGGATACAAAGATGGCGAGACCAACTGATTATAGTATTCATTAAAGCTCCAACAGAGGCGCTGAGAATAACAATATTCCAACTCTTTTCGTTGGTCTCCAAAGCAAAAACAATATAAAAGGTGTATAACCAAAAAACAATCAAGGTTATTACACAGTGAACGTTCATTTATTTCTATAAATCAATCTGGTGGAAAATTTCACTTAAAACGTAAATTCTCATTTTCAACGTAAAAGTTATACAGCCATTTAAATATAATTTAGAAATAGCAAAATTTAAATGTTACGTATAGACCAGTTTCGCAATTTGTGGTATAGCATGGATCAGTTTCCAATATAGAAATATTTTCATGTATCTGACTTATTGGTATTCTATATATTACTTTAAAGTCGTAATGTTTTTCTTTCTATTTCAGAATATCATTTCTAATCTAAACCCCAAATTAACTATGTAACAAATTATGTTAACATCATATTAATATTCTTGTTCTTGTACTGAGATTGGAAAGCCTGTATATCTATTTCAAATAAGTCAAGGGACTACAACTTTTTAAAGGCTATCGTCTTTCGATACTCTCGAGACGGGACCGAAACAAGACCGAGACTAACGTGTCGAGACTCGATACCAAGACGAGACTGAGCTTTATAATTGAGACCGAGACGAAACTGAGGTTTATAATCGAGACCGAGGCCAGTACCGGAATTTTCATATCAGACGAGACCAAGATCAATACTGTCCCAAAAAATTCGAGACGAGAAAGATTGATGCCATTATCGTTTGTCTCGATACTATCCCTAGATGTCAGCTAGGAATCAAAGGAGAAGGGGCGCCATGAGAATTAGCCAGGGGCCTGCAACGCTATAGTTACGCCAGTGCTAGGGTGTGTCTACCTGTAGTTAAATGGTGATGAACGTATGCGTTCAGGTGGCTGAAAGGGAAAGAAATAGGTACACTATTCTTACCTAAAATGACTTTCTGTACAGCGTTCAATAGCTTCCAACGGTTATGGTAGCTGGAGATGCAGCATAGTCTCCTTGATACGATGATGTAGGGCTCTTCACTAGTGATGATCACTTTTGGTCTTGGTGTTGCATGCAAGACCAGGGATACCGATGCAAGACCAAGACCAAGATCAAGTCCATACCTGCAAGACTCGCGCAAGACCAAGACCAGCCTGCAAGAGTCTTGCACACGCACTATTTTCATAATTTTAAAACATGGAAAGGAAGGGGAAGTCATTATATCCTTCACTTGAATTTCTTTGGCTTCTGTAAAAATACCGCTGGAGTGAAGGTATTCCTAGTTGTGCAAACCGTGTGAGTGGATCTGAGAATCATGCCGCTGTTACTGTAGCATACTAAACTAAACTTACACTGTACACTAAACTTACAATAGAAGGAAAAAGTTTCTGTTAAGGGCCATGTAAAGTCAAGATCTCCGACAAGAGATGGCAGTACTATCTCTGTATATGTCTAATGTATTTTTATCGTTGCACGAAATTTCAATTCTGCTTCTACAAATTCAATCCTAGAGAGTTCAGACTTTCAGGGAAGAAAGTTCATAAGTAATTCAAGAGTTCCATCCGTGCCGATTTTTCATTTTCTTTCTTGTTCATTGTTGAAATCGTTTCATTGTTGTTATGCCTATAACCATGAAGCTCTTTCAACAATGAACAAGAAAGAAAATGAAAATCGGCATAGGTTAAACTCTTGAATTATTAATAAACTTTCTTCCCTGAAAGTTTGAACTCTCTAGAATTGAATTTGTACGAACAACAGTGAAATTTTGTGCAATGATAAAAATACATTAGGCACATACGGAATTAGTGCTGCAATCTCTTGTCGGAGATCTTGGTTTTACATTCTCCTTAAGGATAATTTGGATAAAGGGCAAAAGGAAATCTGATGCCCTGGATTTTCTGATGTTAGTTTTGTCGTGGTATGATCTATTGATTCAGATAAAGGTGGATTATGGTCATTTCGGAGTCTGTACTGATTTGTGTAACCAAGTCTTTGTGTTCTAAGCTACTAGTCGATTTTATAAAATGTCTGTTGATTTGTGTTATTGAAAACTGAGCTCTGTTTTATGTGTTATGCTAAGGAGAATTGAGTCTGAATAAAACAACAGTTTTAGCAGTACACTTCTAATTGTTTGTCACTTGTAGATAAAGTCGGGAGGAATATTACTAGATATGGGCTATGGTTTAGGATGCAACGCAAAAGTTACTTTAGAGTAAGCTAGAGGTAACAGGCGTGTGGGCTTGTATTGAGCCCAGAAATGCTTCAAATTCAGCAGGTTTGATACATTTGTTCAACAGAAAATTATTGGTTCACAAGCTCACAAGTAATTTTACCGAGCGGCCGTAGGTGAGTTGGTAGAGCGCTGGCGCCGAATTCGGAAGGCCCGTGGATGGAATCCCGCAACCGGCCATCCTGGCTGAGGTTTTCTAGAGTTTTCCTCAGACCCACCAGGCGAATGCTGGGATGGTACCTTAAGTCAAAGCTCTGGCAGCTAACTTTCCCGTTGTTGTCTCAAGCCTTAGGCCATAGATGCCTGTTAGTCTTAAATAAACTCAAATTCAAATTTGTAAGTAATTATACTTTCTATCACTCTTCTGCCAGAGCTCGCTGAGCCATAACTACTCTCATTATCGTCAATTATCTTGGTTTGTGGACATGAGTGCTTCTTAGACGAAAACAACAACACTAACAAGGGAACCCTTTTTGCTGTTCAGAGAGTTTTGACTTCGGACATATTTTTATACTTTATTTGAAGCATATAGATAGCGAAAATAACACGCATAGACTCGCACTCTGTCATATATTTGTGTCCCGAATAAGTCGAGTCGTGTAATGTGAGCGACTTTCAAGCAGTATAAATCAACCTTGAAGGTGAAACTTTATATTAACTAAATGAGTTATCAGATGCATTTCAGTAGGTACTTTTATTGGTAGAACACAAATTTCACCATGAAAATGTTAGCAAATTGAATGTTTTTTATACAAACGTTTATGATCGAAAATAAAAAAAAATCCATAGAAAATAATGCCGTAAAGGAACAACAATACAACTGTGGGAAAGGAGAAGGGGGGCCAGGGATTATAAATTCATAAAAAATAATGGTTTCTAATACCTTTTGAGGGGCCTAGGGCGCTTGCAATCGCTAAACGACTGATCGACTACACGGTTTTCAAGAAAGAAGCGAAGCGCTGCAGCCAACGTAGCAAAAAAGCGAGTGCACCTCATGGAGATGCGTAGCAAAATCGTTCCGATGCCCAGCTGTTTCTCAATTTGACGACCTCGGCAAAACCTGGGTCTCTGTAACATTCTTAAAGTAAGTTCTTTAATAATGGAATATTACAATTTGTAATAAATATGTTGTAATTATAAGTAAAATTAGAATTCGTTTGTTGAACTTTAAAAACCTAAATAATAATAACGGACTTGAATTGTTTACATTTATCTTTAAATAGAAGACAAAAACGTGAAATGATGGAGAATAAATTCACTGAATCACTTTTTAATGATAAATCAAAGGAGGTGAAATCTGTTTAGATTGAAAAACAATTCATCATGCTTTATGTCATTTTTAGAACTCGTTATTTCACCATCATTAGTATTATTGTTTAACTGTTTCATTTTAAAGTTCAATTTCGAATATTTATAAAAATAATCAAATCAGTTGCGTTTCCTCCTGCTTCACACAGTTATTTAAAATATGTAACTTTCAAAAAATTAGTAGTAAGCGTGTAAGTTAAATAAAATGTTTGAAACAAATATAAGATGTGACATGACAGACAAGAATTTATTTTGGTAAGTATTTTGAAAAATGTTTACTGTTTTAATTATTAATTATAATTTTAGTTTGTAATATAGTTATGATAATGTTTGTATGGTAAGGGGCATTGAAAATGTACGTAAACGAAGAGAGCGCAGGAGAAGCGAGAGTGTTGCTATTTTGTTCCTGAATTACACACCAAAAAGGAGAGGGAATGAAAAAATGTACGTACGAAAGTAAAAATTCAAATTGAAAATAAACATGTCTTCAGTATTATTTAAAATGTCCGCATTAAATAACCGTCTAGTTGATCAGTGGTTTAGCGATTGCAAGCTCCCTCTGCCCCCCTAAAGGTATTAGAAACCATTATTTTTTGTATTTATAATCCCCTGGTCCCCCTTCCTCTTTCCCACAATTGTATTGTTGCTCTTTTACGGCATTACTTTCTATGGAATTTTGTTCATTTTCGATCATAAACTGGAGTTTGTATAAAAAAAACATTCAATTTGCGAACATTGTCATGGTGAAATTTGTGTTCTACCCGTAAAAGTACCTACGGAAATTCATCTGATAACTCACCTTCAAGGTTGATTTATACTGTTTAAAAGTCGCTCACATTACATGACTCGACTTATTCGGGACAAAAATATATGACAGAGTCTATGCGTGTTATTTTCGCTATCTATATGCTCCAAAAACATGTCCTAAGTCAAAACTCGCTGAACAGCAAAAAGAGTTTCCTTGTAAGTTTTACTTAAACACAATATCCGTGTATGTTTGGTCTTCCTTTGGAACTTACCTGGAGCACGGAATGGTGCCGGCTGGGTGGCTGAGCGGTCTGCGGCGGTAGGCCATCGGCTCGAAGGTCCCGGTTTCGAGTCCCGGTAGGGGCATGGGTGTGGATTTTAACACTTAACAGCTAAAGGAGAATTGTGACGGGCCGAAGTCCCAAGTTACTAGACTGGCCCATATAAAAATGAAGTTTATGGAGAATAGTAAATAATTGGAACAGTGACTAGAAGATGACAGAGAGTACAATTCTATGGATTGTTACAAGGTAAGAACTTCAATGTCTAAATTATTTTGGACATCATTTTCGATAACCCATGATTGCATTCTGTCAAAGCTTAAGAAACATAGTTGTGTGCCTAAAACAGCAAGTAAACTAAAAGTAAAATAATAAAATGTTAGTGAAGTTGTTCAAATTAAAGCGAAATTGAACTTCGGTAGTTCTTGTCTGTACACTTACATGAAGATAAATACATTGAAACATATTTCCGTTACTATTGACGCATTAAGGCAGGCAATGATACGCATTGCTTTTACTATTTCCTATACCCGGTGTAAAATTTACGTATGAAACGTATACATTTCTTAAAAGCAAGACTTGCAAGACTCTTGCAAGCAAGACCAAGACCAAGACTGGATGAGCAAGACCAAGACCAGGGATACCGATGCAAGACCAACACCAAGACTGGGTGTGCAAGACGGTCTTGGTCTTGATCTTGCTGTTGCTCAACATTACTCTTCACCTCGCCTGGACCCGAAAACGTCGGTACTGGATCTTGCAAAACTGACTGCAGGCTGCCTAATCGAATGAGTCACATTTACGGTTACTTTAGGAGAACAGGTCGGTTTGGGTTTGGCATAAACTATTTATTTATTTATTAGTGACAACACAACAGGCAATGGCCTAATTATGGTGTTGAGCTTTACAAAGTAGTTGTACAGAATTTATTGACAATTGCATCTCTAAATTCTTTAGGCGACATAAAGCATACGTCCAGATCATTGTGAACTGTACAGAATTTGTATATAGTACAAATTCTCCAGATTGGTGACCTCATCAAGATATTGGTTCTTGCCTTTTTACAGTGGAAGAGACCAGTATTATTAACGCGATTTTTAGATGATGGAGCACGAAACTGTAATGTTGAAACTAAATCCATACAATCTAACTTATTTTGAACAATTTTTTGAAGAAATAACAGATCAGCAATGTTGCGCCTTTGTTGTAAGCTCTGAATATTAAAGTTCTCAATGACTGCATTGTAACTATCATAAGCAGGATAGATTCGAGTTTTTTTAAAAGTCAGGAATTTAAGAAATTTTGATTGGATTTTCTCTAATTGTTGGCAATGTTTCAATTGATATGGATTCAAAATAGAAGAATCATATTCTACCTTGGAGCGAACATAAGCATGGTAAATATTTTCCAATGTTGATATATTGTTGAATTCTCTTCCCGTCCTAATTACGAATTCTAGTAACTTCAAGGCTTCATTTGTTATATTTGTAACGTGTATGTTACAAGTCAATTTCAAGTCAAAACTGACTCCAAGATCCTTAACTACAGTAGACCTCTTTAGTACAATTTTATTAATGGAATAATCAAATTGATGAGTGGTTTTATTTCTATTAAATGATAATACTTTACATTTACTTATGTTGACTCCAAGTTGATTAATAGCACACCAGTTTGCAATATTATCTAAGCTTTGCTGAAGCCTTATGCAGTCTCCGCTGGGGTTGACTTTTGTATATATTTTAAAATCATCTACAAAGAACAATTTTTCATTATCAGGCACTAATAAAATTATGGTTCAATACGTTACTAAGAAACTGATCAGGCTGCCGTAATGATGTAGGATAGAATATCTGGCAGTCTGGTAACGTTGATGACCGGTTGCTAAGTAGTATTCGTTGGTGATCATATACATTAATTTATAAACATGATACATGTCGAAGCATATGTTCCAAGAAGAAAATTTGCCTTCTAACAAGTATATAGAAGCCAGGCGGCATTTTGATTTGTTAAAAATTACTTATTGTTTCGCAACAAACAACCAATAATCTCTATCATTTACTCATATTAGAATATAGAAGTACCTTCGCATTAAGCAGTGACTATTTTAAAGGTATCAGGAAATCTACGATTATCTGTTTAAATATAAAATATTGCCACGGATGCATGTCACATCTTTTATAAATCTTAGTATTCTTCTGAGGCAAATTAGATTCCTGCAGTTCAATTTTGACACCTATATTTAATGTTTCATGTGATATTATAGTACGTTTTGAATATGGTGATTAAGAAATTTATCTTTTTAATGCATATTTTTTATTTACTTATTATTAGAGACCGGGGATCACCAACTGTTTAATGTTAGAAATATAACAAAAGGGTCCTAAAGTTTATTTTAGTGTTTTCAGGCTGTTTCAAGTTAATTTTATCTTGTCAAATTTAGCCAATTTAATATAATTATCTTTCTTTCTAATTGAAAGCATATTAGTACATATTTTTACATTTTCTATTGAATTTGCAACTCATTTTCACAATCAGTTCCTTTCCGTTTCTTAAAAAAAAAAGCTTAAACGTATTTCTTTCTAATTGCGAGAAATTTCTTAAATTCCTGACTTTTAAAGAAACTCGAATCTATCCTGCTTATGGTAGTTACAATGCAGTCATTGAGAACTTTAATATTTAGTGCTTAGAACAAAGGCGCAACATTACTGATCTGTTATGTATTGAATAAAACAATAGTAGCAAATCTGAACATTTTTGCATAGTACCCAATTACATGAAGAAGTTTCTCTTTATTGCATGACTATTATTTTCTATTTACTGACAAATTGGTTGTCATAGTTTTACATACTAGATTCTGATTAAATCTTCAGCTTTTTGTTTGTACTGTAAGAGTCTTTTTTTTTAAATAGTATCTACTTTCAAGGTGTCTACTTAGGGCTTATTTGCGTCTTTCAAGGAGTGCCTAAACATTTCGTCTCTGTTTAATATTTACATTAGTAAATATAAATTTAAATTAAATAAAATGTGAAAATGTGCCAATTTTGTCTTAATTAAATAAGACGCAATTTACATTTTTAGATTATAATGTTTTATTTAAACTTCAATGTGTGAAAACATGATTATGTTAAATGTAAGTGTAGTTCATGTTAATCAAATAAAACATTTATTTGATATAGGAAATTCCTCATATAACAGGAAAGCAGACTATCTTGTCCTATCCAGGGAGCAACTTCCAGTGTCGATCCGCAGGTTTGACTTTAGTACCTCCATGTCAATCCTTCACCAGTGTCAGAACTACAGTCTGCCATCCTGGAACTCCATATAATCAGCAATTAATTGCAAGTCAGAACACACACTTGGTCTGTCCTGCTATGCCCACTTATCATAATCAACGAAACAGTACGGGTGAGTTAATTTGCACTAATACTAAGAATACGTTTATATTGGTGTCAGGTGAAATCACTGAGTTCATGTTATGTGATATTTGTGTTTCAGTACTTTTAAATGTTACGCAGTTTTCTATGCCAGGAAAATGCTTTTTTCTTGTGAGAAGAGAAAAACATAATAAAAATACTTTTAAAAACATGGTTTTCTTTAAAGAACGAAGTAAAACAATTCCTACTAAAAAGTAAAAAATAATTTTGTTTTTAAGAAAATTACTTTAGAGGTCTATTTATGGATGACTAAAGAGAAAAGCATAGAGAGCGCCAATTAAAGAATTTATAAAGGGATTGTATATGAGCGTGCCGCGTGCTTTTATTTTTTAAAAATCAACAGATTTTTTCAAAAAAATTTTCTTGAAAACAAAATTATGTTTTACTTTTTAGTACGAATCGTTTTATTTTGTTCGTTTTAAGAAAAGTATGTTTTTAAAAACTTTATTATTACTTTTTAAATTTGAAAAGTCATTTTAATAGGTCATATTTAGAGATATTTTAGATCAAGTTCTGGCCCTACTGATTACTTTTGTAAGCTGATGTTTTGTCACCCAAATCCTCAAGTGTACTGCAACCATTTAAACGCAACATCGTTGCAGGCTAATATTTATTTTAGGGTAAAGAATATCTTACTGAAAAATTAAAACATACTTTTAAAATATTATAGAAATATATTAAAGTAACAATACTGAGTATAATACAATTATTGTCACCCGACTTCAAAATTTCATCATTGTACAGCGCCAGGAAATGAGTTAAATTAAGATGCAAGATTTGTTATATTACAATATAATAATAATAACATTAAATATAAAATATAAGGATCTTTGAGAAAAGTGAAATGATGCAATCGTTAGAAGATTCTATCATCTCCTGATACAATACAGTCACAAGAAAACAAGAGGACACAATGAGCCATTATAAGTTAAAGAAAAGCATGTAAAAATATGTACATCTTTTCTTCAGTGTTTTTACCTATATCCATACATATATGATGAACATAGTTATCTTTTGCGTTCGATGATTATGCAAGTGTTCATTTTAAGAGACAATTAAAAATAAATTTCTTGAATTGGAAAACGTAAGCTACCCTGTAATGTAAAACTTTATAAAGTTCATTAAAACTGATATGAATTTGTGTAGCAAAGTTTTCTAAATATATTGACATATAGTAGTGGCAAAAATCTAGTACTAACTCTACTAAAAATGATGTCGTGACATAATTTCTTACGTTGACCTGTAGCACAGAACTTTTATTAATAACGAAACCAGGAAGGAAATAAGTCAGCGCTGCGATTCTACTAACAAACACGAAGGCTTCAGTCCCTTGATAGCATCTCAGAAATACAAGTATTAATTTTATAAGTTCGTAACACTGATAACTGGGGTGCTTAAAGACAATAAAACACACAGTATTTTTATATTCAAATTTATTTTAAACCCTTTAGGTAACTGTGGCTCCGGCCCTACTATTTTTCCATTGTGTCGAATATGTTTATGACAAGTTTGATCCAGATATGTCTAAACAGTATGGAAGCAAGTTGAAAAATTAAATATTATTTTTTTAAACTCGTTCGCAACACTGTCAACTGCGGCATCTACTTAAGACTGTTCCACTGGCTTTGAACTAGTCTCAAAGATCTCTCCAAAGTCACCTCAACCACGTCTATGTTGTGGTTCATGGACACTGGTTGGCAATGCCGATAACTGGGGGTGCTTAGGGACGGGGATACCTACAGTATTTTTCAATTGTATCGAATAATGTTCATGCGAAGTTTGGTGTTGCTACTATTAACGTAATGAAAGCAACTTCAAAAATTGAATTTTAAAGAAAATAGGTTTTCAACACTGACAATCGCGGTATTTTGACCGGGTGCATCCACAGTATTTTTCAAGTGTCCCGTATAATGTTTATTTGATACAATAAGTATAATAGAATGAAAATAATTTTTAAAGCTGAACTTTACAAGAACTTACAAGATTACAAGAATCTTCCTAACGACACCTCAGCCACCTTCGTAGCTCTAGCAGTTCCCGCGTTGAAAGTTGTGGAGGGATGGACGATCAAAGCGGGAATACGAGCTCGTATAATGTCTCTATCAAGAGACCAAAAACAACATAAAAGACGATTTCACCATCACATGTTTTTTTAATTACAAGTTTTTAACAAACTGAAAATGCACTCACCTCAAACATTATAGTAAGATAAACTCTCACTTGCACAATAAAAAAGATTCGATTTTGTGATGTAAAACGGTTCAATAAAATTTAAAAAATCCGTTTTAAAACGTTTACTTTAGTTAACTTTAAATCAAGGGCAGCTTAAACCTGACTGATCAAAGTTTACTTTAATGAAAAACTTGACTATGTCTTCTGCTGCATTTAGCATTTTGAAGTATTTTGTGAAAACAACTATTAATTAAAGGTACCTTTCTTGAGAGTACTGAATTAAGATTTATGACACGTTCCATGCAGCGTCTTACAAGGAAAATCTCTCTGGTGGAAACCGCAAATCAACATGAAACTTCCACAGTGCATTATAATAAATGTACATAATATTGGTGTATAATAAGGTTGAGTTCAAGAAATGGATGATGTATATAAATAAATATACGATACGTGAGTTGGTTCGTATTCGGCTTAAAGGTCCTCCTGGTTTCGTCCACTCACGTCTCCCCGTAATTCCGACCACAAATAACACACACCAACAATACTTAATTGCTACCACTCTAAGCATATTTTCAAGGTTATAAAAATAATTTTCAAGCCTTTCCACGAAAGCGTTGAACTGTGCTGTCAATTTTGTAAACCAGTTCTCTTCCCTTACCTGTACCGCACGTGCTTCAATTGTCAAACTGTATTTTATGCCCTTGTACTCAAAACCATATGCATCACTTACGAGCAGCAAATTCCCTTGGCCATAGAATGGTACCGTAACTTGGCCATACATAATAAATCAAAATAGACATTAATCTAATAGTCATGTGCAGCTGGGAGTTGTTGTCAGCAAATTACACACACAGAACACGGTTAATGTGGATTTATATAAAAAAACAACAACGCACTTTTCACATACAAGCATGGTACACAAAACATTGATTATTACAACTAAGACCACTGCTTGTATTAGGCCTTTTATTTTTATTATTATTTCTCACTGTAATTAATTAAAACTTATAAAAGAAAAAAGAAACTAAGTGCACTTGAAACTTCAGGACACACTGGTTGCGAGAAACGAATGCGATCGAATGCTCAGACAAACGAACGGCAGTTAACGGATTCGCACTTTTATGCATGATATCTGACAAAAGTCAGAATCTCAGAGAACGAAATACTTTTCCTGGGCAGTAAAATACAGGAATTAACACTATTTCACACATCGTGTTGTGCACAGAATTTTACTTCAATTCACAGTCGTCCCATTATGACTGGATAAGTATTAAATCTCGCCGTCTTTCCTTTGTTCAAAGCTAACTTCGACTTTCGTGCAAATAACATGGTTCATCCATCCCAAGCACTGTAGCGAGTGATGGAACACACATACACTCATCATGGTGATCCGTTTGTGTTCGTTACTATCCTCCCTTCCTCCTCACACAAACACAAAACTACCAATCAGAGGACGGGCTTCGATTATCACCGAAGGTTCTGGTCGCTTAATTCAATTCAAATGATTCCACTACAAAAACAGTTTGCTTGTTTCACACTTAGCAACACAAATAAATACTAAAAATGACTTGCATTTTTGGTGGAACGTCATAAAAAGAACTTTTCTTGGAATGTGCACCACTAAAAATATAATCACACAATATTTCTATTCCGCCCTATGTTTAACTGTCTGCGGAGGAGCATTGGAGTGCGGAGCTTTTTTCCCAAAACCAAATCTTCTTCAAACAGCTGGGACTGTTGGTCGGTGGTGACATCTGACGTGGAGCAGTGAAGTGCATACGGGAGAACGCAGGAAACGGTGTACAAAATGTTTCCGCAGCTCGTGCGGGAAAACAGGGAGGAAAGTTCACCACTGTAATCACTTGCAAACTCTGTTATAGCTTGGCGCCCGTAAAGGAATGGAGTCCAAGGACCTAGGTCCTGAGTCCAAGAATCCTGGCAAAACTGTCAAGTCCAACACTTAAGCGTCCACATCACATAGTAGATGTACGCGACACGTCGTACCTCGCGGGCTACAACGCAGTGTCATACAACGCTGATTTTGTAATAGTCCACAAAGTTCATTTCAGTTCTTTGATCAGTCTTTCACTTGATCCACATGAGCACATTATAGTGCGCGAGTGTGTCCAAAAACATGGTTTAAAACTACATTGACTTAAACATGAGCAGTGGTTTACAATTATATAGAGCAGTGGTATTGATACACTTCACAAGAAATAATTTTATCAAAACCATTCACGATAAACTTTCATTAAAAATGTGCATAAATATAAAACATAAGATAGTCAACTATGTATGACAAAGATATTAATTGGATGGTGTACTATTTACAATAACATTGATCAGGGACCTTTCTGTTGTTCTGATTTTATTTTATTTTTGAACAAAAAATCTATCTATTTGCAGATTTCTATGAATATTTCTTCTTTATAATATATTATATATTCTTGCTTTATATTCTTTGTTTTAGTTCCATCATAGCAAACAATCACAATAACAACTTCAGTAATGTAGACACTAATATAAGGCATAACTGTTTAAACACATAGATTTTTCATTGGAACTAGATTGCTTCTTTCCATTTGCAAACACATACTTTAAAAACATATAAATAATAAAAACAAATAATATATTATATTTACACTTTAAGAGCGTATATGTATTTTAATACAAATAGTGTCTCTTTGCTTCAGTTTCATCATTTTTTTTCGTTTTGCGAATAAACGTTCTTAGTAAAAACATACTTATACGGTATAACATTTTAACACATACTTTACACATGTAAAACTTTTTCTCATTAAACTATATACAAATTACTACACTATGTTTTATTTACAACCCCACCTACCAACAGCATTTGGGTAACGAAAAGTTACAAAATAAAATCTTGCTATTGAAGGGGTTTACCCATTTCATTTTAATTGCCTGCTCTACATAGGGATCACGTGTCTTGCTACAGATATCTTTTATCAAATATACCAGATCTCATCGTCTTCATCTGAATTACAAAATTCCCTATCATAGTAATGCACAGCAATCTCGTCTACCGGACCATTGTTAAGATTTTCGGAGTTCAAAGGTGACGAAGTGTACTTTTTAACCATTTCAGTCCAGATCTTCCTGATTTTATCGATGGTAGCAAATTTCTTTGGAATGGAGAATTTTGAGGTTGATCATTCTGAACGGTTAGATTACATGAAAGCATTTCTTTCTTCAGTTCCTCCAGCTCTAGTCGGTGGCATTCTTCACTGAGATGCTGATCCTGTGCTTGCGTTGAGTAAATCTGGACTAAGTTGTCTTAGTGGCCCATGATTGCTTGCTGTCTTCGGGCGTGGTCAAAGGCTTCATGATAACACTTTTCTTCTTTCCCCCAGTCCTCTGCGAAGGCAAACTTTCAGATGCCAACTCCCATTGAGTACATGTGAAGGAACCCTGTTGATCATCGTGACAACAAACAATAGATAAGGTCCAAGGCGGAACGACGTCGACGCTCTCTTCACTCGTTGAGTGGCCTGATTCGTCACGTACACAATCATTTTCCATCCTCTCGCCGTGGGTAAGAAAATTCACATCCACGGGGGCTGCAGAGCTAACCATAAGGATAAAAATGTCGTCTCCATCTACGTTAATGGTTACCTGACCAGCTCTAAAATTCAACGTGACTCCCGATATTTTAAGAAATTCTCTTTCGCACAAGAGGTCATGGTTCAGAGCTTCTGCCGCAAAGAAGTCGTGCGTTATGACTTTTCCTAGAATTTCGATGGGCAAAGTTGTGACACCAAGAATTGAACGTTTTCTCCTTCCTGTATGATCAACAATAAGGATGTTATTAGCTTTACGTAGGACAGGACGCGCCACTAGGCTGGTAACTTGGTCATAAAATTCCTTGCTTATAATCGAACAACCAGCTCCCGTATCCATAAGGGCTGTTCCATTACGGGAGAACGCAGGAAACGGTGCACAATATGTTTCCGTAGCTCGTGCGGAAACACAGGAAGGAAAGTTCACCACAGTAATCACTTGTGAATTCTGTTATAGCATTGATAATTGTTCAGATGAACTATATTTCGGAATTTATCAGCATTCGAATTACATACGACTTCAAAGTTTGGGAAATTTTGTTGCGTTGCAGGGTAGGCAACACTCCATACATATGTGCTGAAAGTGTACATTTCCCGTTTCCTTTGTTATGAAAGGTTTCGCTGAAGATAATTTGTACGTTAAATGAAAATTATTCATCAAGTTGACGTGTTAATTAATTCCACTGATCCCTGCCAAAAGCGAAGATTATATAAATAGAGGTTGATCCAATGGCAAATTATCATCCCGTTTATGGGGCCGCGGTGGTTCAACGGTTAGAGCACTCATCTCCGGCTCTTTTAGTCGTCAGTTGAAACCCTGCTCGTGCCATGTGGGCTTTGTGGTGAACAAACACCGTTTGCGTGGGTTTTCTTGGGATTTCCCCGTTTTCTCCCACTTTCTTCATTCCACCAATTATCTCATCATCATCCATCCGATCTGAGTCAAAGTTGCATAAAGGCCTTATAAATTAAATTCAATGAAAATTCATCCATTATTTCGCAACCAATGCATTTCTAGAAAGAATGCCGACACATATCACATTTAATTTAAAGGTGACGTCACGCTGTAGTAAAGCATTGCAGTCTCCCACATTTATTGTGGTCTGGTGGCAAAAAGTGAAATATTCTTAGAGCACAACGTAGGTCAAGCGATTCACATGAATGGTCTTTCGATTTATTCGCAAAAGAAAGGAAAATGCATGTAGTCGTTTACTTGTTTCTTTCAAGAGTTTGAGAGAAATTGCATGTTAATCTCTTAAATATTATAAACTGATACTTGAGACATCCATTTATAAACGACATCTTGTCCACCAAAATTCAATTTTGAGATATTGGCAGCATTGGATCTATGGTATTCATAGCTTTCATATTATGTATGCTTTACCGTTCCTAAATATCCGTAAAGCCTTGTAAATTACGTTCAAATGTGGGAAATGTTGTCGTACAGTTACAAACTGGCTCTTGTCCACCAAAATGGCGGAGGAAAAATTCCGTAAAAATACAGGATCAAATGGCTTCTTCTCCCTTAAACATATGTAGTACGTAAATGAAAACAGTTTCAAAACGACTCTCGTCCACATGTCACAGCAAGATTCAGATAAGTTTGAATGTGTTGTTTTCTCATAATACAATAACTTCTAAGGCCAATTTGTTGATTCGTAACGGTTGGTAACCCTTCTATTGTTGTTTCCGTCAAAACAAATACTATTTTCAACATAAACAAGAGGTAGGGGCCTGTTTTGCACTGTGACCATCCAACATTTTGTGTTCTTTTAATGTGGTTGGTGATCGTATAGAGATTGAAATTACATCCAGTTTGCTGTGTGTTTGATCTAATAGGGCTACTGTGATGAAGAACCACAGACATCACACAGAGTAAAACATTCCACCGAAAAATCGTGAATGAGTAAGGGGTCTGTTGCAGGAGCAGATCCGGGAAAGGCTAGGAAGAAGATAAGAAATCCTCTTTCATGGAAGAAAAACATGAAGATTAAAGTCCCTTATTCATCGAAATCACTGCCCGCAAGACCTTCATGTAACAATTTTGAAGTAAAAAACTTTTGCTGTAGTGATGTGTCAATGCAATATGTGAGAAAGTTTAATGATACTTTTTATCCGAAGTCAGTGGATTACAGGTCAGTGAAAATATACCAAGACAATTTAATTTTAAAATATACCAGTTCGCAAATGCCCAAACTCCAGCGATGTAGAGGAGATCACAAACAAATCACCAACGCTTGGAACAAATATTTGATGCCAGTATCTTAAGGAAAAGCGCAGCAGGTACAAATTTATCAAAGAGCATTTTGCGATATTACGGGCTTTAATCAAAAACGGATTCAAAGGGTATGTCGTGAACATCTGAAATCTGGAAAGCCTGCAATGGAACATCGAGGTGGTGATCGCCATTCAGTTTCGTGTGCCGAGAAAAAACAATCAGTCAAGTCCTTCATTGAAAACCTTGCGCCTTTAGAATCTCATTATTGTCACAATAGAGAAACCAAAAGACAGTACATGGAGAGTAATCTGTCAATCAAAAGCTTCATGATATGTATAACAATAAATGTTCAGACGCCAGTCTTAAAGTAAACTACCAATATTTTCGTAGCATATTTGTTTCTGAATACAATATCAGTTTTCAATCTCCAGCATCAGATCAGTGTTCAAAGTGTATGGAATTTCAAACAAAACTGAAACTGAATAAAGTTGATAGGCAGCTGGAAATAGATTATGAAAATCACAACGCTTTTTTTGAGCATTTGCGAAAACAACAAGAAAGGACTCTGACATTGTCTTTTGACTGCCGAAAGAATTTGATTTTGCCGAAAGTTCCTGATCAGGCAGCGTACTATTCTCAGCAGTTGTACGTGTATAATTTTACTATCTGTGAAGGTATGTCCAAGGGAAACCTGGGCCGCAATAAAGTTTTTATTTTTACGTGGACTGAGGCAGATAGTCACAAAGGTTTGAACGAGATTGCTTCATGTGTATACCACCAACTGACAAACACCAACATGGACAAATATGAATTTGTTCGCTTATTTGCTGACGGTTGTGGGGGACAGAATAAGAACTCAACCATGGTCGGAATGCTAATGAAGTGGCTGTCTATAGCTCCGTGCAATATTCTTGAGGTTCATTTGTTTTTCCCCATTCCAGGCCACTCGTATATCCCACCTGACAGAGTGTTTGGGTGAATAGAAAAAGAGTTGCGAAAGATGAGTGCTATTATAACTTCAGAAGAATATTTCGAGGTTTTTCAAAAGCATGGACAAACTTTGAAAGTTGGAGATGACGTTCACGTATATGACTGGAAAACAGCTGTAGGAGACGTTCTTCTAAGGCCTGCTCAGAGGCATTTCAAGTTTGCAATGACCAAGAGATTCATAATCAGCAGAGAAAAAGTTCCGACTGCACAAGTGCTTGTTAGAGGTGAGAGTGCATACAACTCCGATGTTGGTGCGGCAAGAAAAGTGTGTAAGAGAAACAAAAACGCCAAAGATATTTTACCTTCCATTATCACATGTGGCATTCCTGTACAAGAAACCAAAATGCGTGATGTTAGAAGATTGCTTCAACTGCATTTTGGAGAGGATTGGCAGGATATTCCTTCCTCGATATTCTACATGGATATCAAAAGTGATGCCCTTAGAGAGGTGGAAGAATCAGATGATGATGCCGGAGGAAGAATGGGAGATTTGGAATATACAGTATAAGTAGAACGAGATAATGGTTCACACAAAATTAATAATCAGCTTTAGAAACTGCTGTTGACGATGCCAACACACTTTGGTCATGCGAGTTATTTTGTTTCTGTTTAGTTTCGTGAATTTTCAAGTGAAGTTTTAGTTTGCTTGAAAATGTCTTGTTTGAACAATATTTCAAATATCTGTTTAATAACGTAGACAGTTGTTTTATTCATAAAACGTTATATTTTAGGCACTATAACAATAATTTCATTTATAGCTACGACGTTTATCCTGTTTCCATTATAATAAAAAAATAATTACATCATTTTATCAGTTTTGTCTCCGAAAAGCCTCTTCTCCACCACAAAATGCCTTCGTACAGTTCCAAAAGGTATCTTGTCCATCAAACAGTGCCAAAACGACTCTTGTCCAAAGTATTTTTTAATATTTCCTTCAAACTATTGCATAGATTTTGTTCAAATTTCTGGCAAGTATTTCTTTGCCCCTGATCAACGACTCTGCATAAAATAGCACACATTAATGAAAATTTGACGCTCTAGAACATTTTTTTCAATTTCTGTGGACAAGAAACCGTTTGGAAATGGACGACTCGCTTGGTGGGTGAGGTAATGTTGTACACTAACGTTATGAGGACTCTCACTACGATCGTAAGTAAACAAAATCTAGAAAATTCAGTCTCATAAATTTAAACGGGTTGTATCATACTTTGTGATCTAATGATAGGATATTTAATTTCCTGAATATAAATCATGCTCAGCAGACAAATCCCTTTGAGTTGGTTCTGACTCTTAAAAAAGAAAGAAAAAGAAAGGAAGAACTAAGGCCAGAAACATAAGGCTTATTGCAAGCAATACAAGTTAAGGTGATAGAAACAAAACATTACATGAGGTATATATTGATAAGTAATGGAATGAGGACATTGCCGGAAGACGGGCACATAGACATATGTGCTCTCTTTCCGGCAATCGCTTTAAACGATCCGCCATGTTATTTTCTACATGGCCTGCAAATTTCAAGTCAATATCTCTATTCGTTAGCTTGGTAGAAATAAATATGTAGAAAAGTTTCCGCAAGTGAAAACTGTCAGCTCGCTTTCGGACCTTGCTGCCGGACGAAACCTCAACTCGACTATGATCAAGTTTTGTTCATGGTCAGCAATGTGTTTGATGAAGAACTTCTTCACATGTTTTCCTTCAGAGGCCAATCATTTACATAGTCCGATAGAAACTTTGGTCTAGTCAGATCACACATAATAACAAGCGAATTAGTCCGTCATCGGAAAAAAGAAGTCCATTTCGATTGAAAGTGAATGGGAGAAATTAGTGCCATAGCTAGAACGGTGTTGAAAATGCTTTTGGGCGGCCATTTTGAACCCACGATAACGACTTTTTCAAAATGTTGTAACATTTTTCAAAACTACTCTTAATAATACACCTTCATGCCAAATTTCGTATCTCTAGCTCAAACGGGGTTGAAAATGTTTTGGAGGCCATTTTGAATCCAAGATGATGACTTTTTCAGAATGTTGTAATATTTTACTAAACTACTCTTGATAATCCACATTTATACCAAATTTCGTATATCTATCTCAAACAGTGTTGACAATTAATGTTTGGGGTCCCCCATTTTCGATCTCAGATGGCGTCTTTGGAGACATTTTGTAATATTTTCGTAACTTGCTGGTGATGATGTACCGTCATACCAAATTCTGTTTTTCTATCTCCAGCCGTTTAGGCAGTGCATTCTATGAAAAATTCATTTTGACGGTCATTTTGGATTCAAGATGGCAACTTTTCCAACCTTTTGTAACATTTTCTTAATCTACTAGTGATGATGTACTGTCAGACCAAATTTCGTTTTTGTAGCTCCACACGTTTAGGCTATGTAATGGGTTCCCAAAACCTTGGTTTTGTTTTTTGTGCGACATATTAGTTCTTGCAGATTGATTTTTTTAAATCTCAAGAACAAAGAGATTAGAAGAAATATTTGCCGAGGGAATTTAACAAAGATGATGTTATTGTCATTTTCAATGTTCTTTTGTATTAAACACTATGCTTAGAATTGTTTGTGCTTACTTTGTTCAGCCTAATCACCATGAAATCTTTGATTTCCGAAAGAGGAGCACATGACATCCATCACAGTTTTCAATATATTTTCATGCAAACTTTGAATTCTATCAGGTTAGTTAACAGTTTTCAAACCTGATTATATGCTCTTTATACTGGTATCATTGACATAAATATTAGTTTGAAAACTTCTTCGTAACATTGAACCTAAATCTTTACCAGCTGTTTACCGAAAATGCGTGTTTGATCTATCCCCTTCTTCCGGCATTGTCTTCAATTAAGGAAGACAAATACAAACTCTACAACGTCACACAGGAACAACTCAGCGTATCACAAATTCTGAAACGAAATATGATAAAATGAACGAATATATATAGCAGAAACAGCCACCAAAAACTAGCTAGAATAAGGACAGAATAGAACACATGTAGTAGAAGAAAATAAATCGTGAACACAGAACCATATTAACAGGCAGAACAACAAACCACAACAGAACAGACATAATAGTAATAAGAAAGGAAAGAAAAATGTAACAGTGACAGGAATCAGAAATTAGGAAAAGACATATAGACAAAAATAAGAGAAATATAAACAACTGCGCATAATGTCAAAACGCAGTGGAAAATTAAACCAATGAGATTAATACCCGTAATGATCTCAGACGTAGGAGATATTGCAAATACATGAAAAGGAGGAGCTAAGAACATCCACAGGAAATCACCAAATGAGGTTCGTTCGACCATTGTGAATATTGCAATATTTCATATATTCACCAGAGGTAACCTTACTAGTGACCTAATCAAAACTAGTTTTATTTTTCCTAATCTGTAGCTATCTTGGAATGAGAAGCGTGTTTTGTCCTACGACGTGCAAAAATAAGCATTTGCAATGGTTTCGGGGAAAGACTTATGTGTACGTTCCATCACACATAGAAAGTTTTAGTTGACATTATAAAGTAGACAGTGTCCTCTCAGGACATGAATGTGTATGAAAGATGCATCTTCTATTAGTAAGAATGTTAGAAACTAAAAATTAGACATTAGTGTAACCAATTTTACAAACTTTTGACACCTGTGTGAAATCAAGCGTTGGTAATTGGGTTAAAAGAAGTGTGGATGCAGATGATTCTGCCTCGGTGAAATAGTGTGAGTTGAAAGTTCTTCCTGGTAATATTTTACTAGAAATTTGGAACATTTATGGAACTTACAAATTTCAGGAAAGTCGCCGTGGCGGTAGAGCGTCTGACTACGAATCTGGCTGTCCGGGTTCAAACGCTGGCCAGGACACTGGAGACTATTCTCGTAATGTTCCCATGCCTGGCGCTCTGAGATGCACTCAGCCTCCTATCAAATTGAGTGCGAGAGTGTCCTTGGTACTCCTAGGCACCTTGGAAAGGTAAAGGCGGTCGAGCTTAGGACTGACCACATCACCTCACTTCGTACCGTAGGTCGAGAATATGTGGAGTGCTACCTCCTCATTCCCTATGCGCCGTTCACGGCCCGTGTGTTTTGCACAGAGGACCTTTACCTTTTTACAAATTTTAGGATTAAATATCTGAAAAGAAAAAACTCCAAAAGATCGGAAATTCTAGCATTGAACAATTCATTGGTATCTAAGAAAATCTGTAAGTTTCATTTTGTGATGTGCAATCGTGTCTATCTTACAGGCTGTCAAAAATGGATAACATTTGGCAATGCTTGGAATACCCTAAGAGGCTTGAAACGACCCTTCAGGCTTTGCTCAAAACAATTAGTATACAGGGTCATTTCGGAGGTAGCTAAAATGCTGTTACTAACACACACAGAATTATATTATGATTTTACTATTGTGGACCTGTTCATTGCGCCTGCTTTTTGCCTCATTCTATTATTTTAGTATGTAAAAACTATTAAAATGGTAAAAACTGAGACTGTGCGTATTCTCTTCGTCACAGGGCATCTTAGAAGATGCCTCATTGTAAAGGAATGGCAGGAATGGATCGCTCTGTGTACAATGTAGGAAGTTTTGGGGTTGACGTAGGTTTTCCCGAAAATGACAAGTACGGTTTAAAAGAAAATGTGTAAGTGTTGTACAGAATTTAATAATGAACATTTTGTCTGAATAAAATCGCCTCAAAATATTTTCATTTCCAAGGAAAATGCACAAATATTTGGGCTTAATGGTTCTTCGCAGCCATGTTGATTTTTCAAACCTATTCGAAACATATGTAAATTTACTTTGTCTATTCCCAGAACAAATGATTCCAGACTATTTTCAAATGCTTAAAAATATAATGTATCTGAAACCTTTGCCAAGGAAGATAAAATTTTGAGATAGTATTTATATTTTATATATGTAATAAGATTGTGTAATGAAATACTTAGTTCATCTCATCTAGGAGGTGGCCACATTAACGTTAGAAGTCTGATTACTATTTTAGTATTTTCTATTCTTAATATATTGAAAATTTGATAATGAATAATGAAAAGTTTATATTAAATTATATGTGAGCTTGAAAGTATTTACCCGCATTTGTTTTGCAGGTAAGGGAAGTTCATCTAAATGGCAAACTCGTTCAAAACTCAACTCAGCAGATAAATCTTACCACCAGAGTCAAGTTTCTCTCGCACCTATTGGTTCAGCTTCTGCTACACCATTGGGAGCAAACGTGGTTGTGATAGATCCTAATTGTACAGCTCAAGTTATTGCTGGCCCAAATCCAACTCCGATATTAGCATCTCCCCCAACACTTGTTTTAACCCAGTCAGTCCCCCACAATTCCTTTCATCAAGAACAGGCTGCGTACAAGTCTATACCACAAAGCAATATGACCTTTATGAGTCGATCGCAACAATCTGTGTTTCCTGTTGTTTTGAATCCCTGTTTAGATTCTTCTAATGGACAGGTAACATATTGCATGTTTGAAAACGCAGCCCCACCAACTATGTCCTGTGTTGTGTCACCGCCTCCGGCAACGTCTCAACAGACGTATCCAATTTTGACAAACCTTCAAGCTGTTAATCCTCAACACAGTCCTCAGCAATATCATAATCAACACCATGCCCACCAATATAATCCCAGATATCAACAACAGCAAATTTCGCAATCCCAACAAACTCAAATTTTGAGACAGCAGAGGTTTCAACATCCGCAGCAATTAGTGATGTTAAATCCTGATAGAGATTCCAAAAATAGTCAAAACGGAGTAAGTGAAGCTCCCAGTATAAGTGCGCTTCACGCCATAAGTCGCCAGTCTGTTGTAACTGCCGCTGAACAGAAGGAAAATAATGATAGACATGAAGACACAACTGGACACCTTGCTCAGGGAAATGAAGTCGTTCAAGCGCTTATTCAAACTGTAGCTGCTCAAAGTAGTGATGTTTTGAAATCAACGGTGCATAAAATAAACTGTGGAAATAGTTCTGCGAGCACAAAAGGACTTTATATCAATACATCGGATTCAAACAAAGTTAATCATGAAGTTGGTCGTCAGATAATGTGTTCACCTTTAAGACAATCAACGTTTTCCACTCCTCGTTCCAATGACAAATTTATCAGATCAACTTACTCCCCTAGTCGTTCGTGTAATGATACAAGAAATGGAAACTCTAATGAACGACGGGCTCTATCTTCAGAGTCTAAGCCTAGAAAATCCTGTACATCGGCTTTGCAGTTCTTATCTCCTATTCAGTCTGAGTGGCTTTCCGAGCAACCTTTAGGAAATGTGCATCTTGTTATGGGGTTAGCAGCGGGAAATATTACAAAGAAATATACAGCCATTAAATCCTCAGGAAGTTGTACTAAGTCGTCACGAACTCATTATGATTGCGTCACTGAAGTAGCTCATTGCGTTGATGAATCACAGCCTGACATAAAAGACAATGATCACTCAAACTCAGGGTCACAGACGAGCTTTGATTTTACTGCGGAAGGAGAAAAAATGGTGTCAAACTTGTGTAGTTCAACGCCAATGAGAGATGAATGGAATTCGCCTGAAACTAAGGCACCAAATAGTAAGGACAAAATCATTGACATTAAGTCAAATCACAGAAATATGAGAGAGGATATTAACCAAGACAGAAATCAGAATACAGTTAAATCGCAAAGTGTTAAGCATATCGATGCAGGAAAACAAAGCACCATTTCTGATAGATCAAAAAATTTAGGTTTCGATAAGACTCAACAAACCATTAATCATACAGATTCTACTCTTCGACAAATTAATTCTAAAGATTGGCCAAATAATTCCGATGAAGCAATGAGAAGAAAGACAAGTTCATCATTCATGCCCGCTTCTCCTGAAGATGCCATGTCGACAAACTCAATGATTTCTTCTCCTTCGCCTAACAACGCTATGAACTGTGCAAATGATGATATAGAAGTAGAAAATGGAAATATGATACCACCTCTTAAATTTTCACATTCAAGTTCAAGTTCTGATGACAGGCGAAAAGAACGGAATGAAGCATCTGATAAACAAGATAGTTACTCAGATGAAGAGTATGACCTAGATCCTGTAGCAGGAGGAGGTGGCAGTTCTTATGTAAATCAATCAAAGATTGATATGCGGAGAAAAGTAAAGACTACTTCTACACAAGTAAATATGAAAGAACATGTACGTAAACAAAGTTTCCCGTCTGAAAGTAGATCTAAAAGTTCAAATTACGCTCACCAACCGAGAGATGCATCTGATGAAGAAAAAGATGAAGACGATATAACTTCATTTGCGTATTTGATCAAACAATGGGGTGTAGAATTTCGAGAGATTTTGTCCCAGCATGCAATTGGAGGCACGGATGAGATAATGATATTATGTGGGAAAATAATGCAAAAGTTTTCGAAACCTAATATGATGCACTCTTTATTCGAAGTTAGTAGTCCAAAAGAATTTGTGATAAGAGAACTTGCCACGTTTTTCTTTTCCATAGCTCAAGCATGGACGTCATTAGATATTTGTTTAGACGTGTTCAAGGACATCAAAGAGTCCATATTTCCGCCATTACTGGCAGCAGGTCATAATTGGGAAACTGAATCCGGGAAAATAATAAAAATTGCTTTAGAAACTTGTAGAATATTGGAAGATAAAATGATAGATGACAGAAGTACTATATGTAGTGACCAAGGTGAAGAAAATGAAAGAGATAATAAAGCAGTTCATTTATCTCATGCTTATGAAGAGGGTTCATATATTTGTGGGCAGAGTAAACCAAATGATTATGAAAAAGAGATCTCAAAAGAAGTTCGTTCCAAATTGAATATGTATACGGAGTCGTATCCCAGCACAGAAGGTAAAGATCAGTTTAATGCAAATTACCATAAATATAGAACATCGTCACCAGTTCACAGTTCAAACAGTGATAGTAGCAGGTACAAAAGGGATAATTATTCTTATCAAATTTCATCGTATGAAATGACAAACTCTGTCGGTGGAACGAGGAAAAATACAGTTGGCGATCCTACTGTTACAATGAACAATACCCCGTACGTACACTGGAATCAACGAAGATTTTCGGAAGGTAAAGATGTTTCATACGGAAGATCTCAGTCCTCTGGCCAAAGAAGATCACGCAATTGCTATCAGAAAGACAATAATCGACATAAGTGGACTTTACAATCAAATTCTAATTATCATTCATACAAGCCGCATGGTGAGGATCAAACCTACGTTCCTAACATGTATAGTTCAACTAATGTTCGCCCACAAAGGCACAGAAGTTCAGGTGTCTTTGAAGGAAACCAGCGTCCAAGGAGCTCTCCAAGTTTTATAAGCAAGTACTCAAGTGGTGGTTCTAGTGGTCATAATACGTCGCAAAGAGAAAGAAACTACGACGTACGGCAATCAAATAGACGACATCAGTATTCATCATCTAAAGCTTCTCTTGAAAGCATAGGCGAAAGAAGTGAGCTTCAATCTGAATATATAGTGTGTCGAAACCAAAGAACTGGACAATTCATTCCAGAACATAATGAAATACATGTTGTTAATGGTAATAGATGTGATGAAAAAAGTACGGCTTTAATGGAACATTTAGGTATACGCAAGCCAGTTGACGACCAAGTATCTTCTACAGACATTCAAAATTTACCGTTACAATATAATGTTTCTCAAAATCCAGAAATTCGCTTTTCTAATCGTGACCCTCATTCATGTCATTCAAGTGAAAACAACGCCGCAACCAGTCTCGAATATCCTGAACAAGTAGTTGTGTGGAAGCAGTCTTCAGACAGTTTCAGACAGGATAATGGAAAAGGCGCAGCTACTCGACGACATAGTTATCAGGAAACTCGTAGTCAAGGCAAAGTACGTGAAAGCAAAAATTGGAGCAAACATAACTATTATCCAAAAACAAATAACAGTCATCATTCATATGCATCTACGTCGTATTTTAATGGTGAAGTAAATAATTATTCTCATTGTCAAAATCGTAGAGACAGAGATGATTCGGACAGTATAGATGGTCATCAGGAAACTGTGTATATGAAACCAGGTAGCTACGAAGTACCAAAACGCCAAAACGGTTCATTTAATTTAACTACAAACATAGTGGTTTCCACTGCTTCCACGACAAACCTCCAGCCAGTAATTCAGTCTCATGAAGAAAGTCCTCAGATACTTAAACGAGATATACGCATAAGTCAAGATGGAACATGTGCTGAATCAAGTGGCCACAGAGTATTTACCGTGAAACAATTGGAACAGTGTGGAAATGAATCTAGACCACAAGTCACTGATTCGGATGTGAGTTGGAAGATTGTGCCTTCTAAATCTGAAACATTTGTTCGTCGTGCTTCTATGAGTACTACAAATTTAGATTTAAGTTACGATATTGCGGCCAGCGAGTGTGAAATTAAAAATCAGAAAGTGCTTGAGAAGAACATAGACGGGAACGAATTGCCAGTAGATCATAAACGAACACCAGGAGAAAGACACAATAGATCCATCAAGACTGATCATTGGTTAATTCACACACTTAGTAAAGTTGCAAAAGAACGAAACGAAGGGAAGTCTAATAAAGTTCAATCTACTAATGTAAACAAGAGCACTGTAAATGAGAGCAATCAGGAGCTTCGTAATACCTCAGAAGCGCCAGTTCCAGAGTCACCAGACAGTTCTTCAACACATTTCAAATCAATTAGTGGATGCGGCACTGACAAAAAATCAAAAGAAACAAAAGCAACTGCCCATAAGTCTTCGATTGAAGAGCAACAGCTACAACGAACTGAAACACTATCTGCTGAGGAAATTTCTAGCACGAATAGCAATAGTTTTCGTCCTACACGCCCAGAGAAAGATGCAGTTAGAAGCCGCTCTTCGTCCAGGAAGAGAAAATTACATGAACGGTCTCCCAAGGAGAACAATGCTGTGACAGATACTCAACCCATTTCTCCATCATCCTCTGA
Source organism: Lepisma saccharinum (assembly GCA_022664845.1). Lineage (NCBI taxonomy): Eukaryota > Metazoa > Arthropoda > Insecta > Zygentoma > Lepismatidae > Lepisma > Lepisma saccharinum. Next base: position 101,565 of record JAGDQP010001232.1, on the reverse strand, counting down.
CTTTCAAACATCAACTCAGCGTAAAACTGATCTTAAGGATAAAACTTCATGGACTGTGTGGTACAACACAAGAAGACGGCGTGGACTAAGCCACTTAGCTGTTGTAAAACTGGAGGAAATTCTGAATACAATCTGGAACATGGAGCAATCAGATTTCATCAAAACTTCTGTGGATTCGAAAGAGGTAAGCAAAGTAGTATTTAAATGTCATTCTTTACATTCCGTGTAATTTCTTACAGATAATTTGAATTCAGAATAAGGTAATTTTACTCTGGCATCCGCTACGTAACTTGTTGGTGTATCAATTTTATTATTCAACTAGCCTCTATTTCCTGGCCCCGCGCAGTGAAGAGAAAAGTGAAACGAAGATTAAAATTTCATTACTGTTTGTACTTCTACAACAACAACTACTACTATTTCTACTGTAATTTCTACTTATTTATTTATTTATTTGTTAACACGTGGATACAGATACAGAAGTTAGAAACACTAACATTTTACAATGAAACATTAACATTGTTAACACATTTATATCCAACCATAATAAAATTAACATTATTTACAAATACAACCGTAATAAAAGCATAACGTAAAAGTATTTACATTTTTCTTCCTAGCTGTTTTCGAAAGGCTTGTTCTGTGCTGAAAATGTCTATCTCTGGTGGAACGTGATTCAGAAACCATTCTGACGAACATAGAGCGTTTGACTATTTCTAATTTTCCTGCTGAGTATGTGAATAGGTTGCTGTTGCGCTTGGAATTCGAAGGAATGCGAAAGTTGAGCTCAGAAAGCAGCAGTTCGATCGAACTCTACCATTAGATATTTTAAATAAGAATAACATATCTGCCAGATTACGTCTTGAAGAAGGTGTTCGAATATTTAAGATATTTAGAACTTCTGTTTTACTTAGGGATCTAGTAGAAGGGACTCTGTATTTAACGATGGCGATGAAAAAGCTTAAGACAGAATTGAGACGTGTCAAGTGAGTAGAAGCCAAATTCCAAGTGAGGGAGCAGTATTCTAATTTAAGTGAAATGAAAGCTTTAAAAATATACTAAGAAAGGCAGAAGAAATATACTAAGAGTAGAAGGTTTTGAATTTCTGTGCATCCATATAGGAAACCAACTAGTTTCATAGCACCGATAGTTGTGGTTCTGATATGTTCAGCAAATATTAGTTCCTCAAAAATTACACCCAGATCTTTTTGAAAATTTACTTGCTTAATGGGATTGTTGTCGATAAAGTATCTGGAAATTTGTTTGTCCTTTTTCAACGAAATTGTAAGAGTGGAGAACTTTAAGGATTTAGGGTCATATCGTCTTACACCAATCAACTGTTTCAGATATATTCTGTTGAAGAAGGAGAGCGTCAATATCGGTTTTTACTTTCCTAAGATCTTGCAATCATATGCGAACAGAAGAATATTATTGGAAGTTGAAGTTAAGTGAGATGGAAGATCATCAATATATAGAAGAAATAATAGTAGACCAAAAACACTTTCTTGTGGTACGCCGGATAACAGAAACATATTTGGAGGAGGAATCAGAAAATAGCACAAGCTGTTCACGATTAGAAAGATAAACTTCGAGTAAGAAATTTCCCATGTATATTAAAACTATATGATAGTTTATAGAGAAGCATATTGATAGTTTCTTTGTCAAAGGCTTTGGAGAAGTCTAAGTACACCACGTCAAGTTGAGAGTTATCTTAAATAGACTTAATCACATGCGTGGGCAATGCGGACAAATTAGTTGAAGAAGAGCTGTTAGGTAGAAAGCCTTGTTGAGCAGTATTTATGTATGGAGAGAGAAATTTGTAATGTCTATTTTTTATTTTTTCACAGACTATCGACAAAGGCGAAAGCAGTGAGATAGGTCTATACGAGGAGACATTAGTTTTAACACCTGACTTATGAATAGGAACTATATTAGCTTGCTTCCATAGCTGGGGGAAAGCACCTTCAGAAAAGCATCTGTTGAACAAGAGTAATAATGGGTAAGAGAGAGAATCAGCAGCGTGAAGGAGAAAGATTGAATTTATGTTATCAGGTCCTACAGAGCGATGATCTGAGAGGTAACCAAGGAGAAACTTGATTTTGTCAGGAGTAGTGACGGCATTGTAGTCAGGAGTAGTAATTGAAGTCAAGGCATGAGTACAGATTGGATGAAGATCAGGCAGAGTAGGTCAAGGTGATTGATTGAATTTTTTTCTAAAGAAGTAATTATTGAAGAGTTCCGCTCTGTGTTCGCCAGAGGCAAGTACCATATTATGTTTATCTCCATAGGAATACGTGAGTGTTGCCTTCTTGCATTTACCAGGGGCCAAAACCTTCGAGGATTTGCAGTTACTTCTTCTGAGATATTAGAAACAAAATTTAAATATCTTTGTCTGAGTAACTATTTAGTATGTCGCCTAATTTGACTGAAGGAATTATGGGTGTGTTCGTTGGGAAATTGTTTCCAGAGCATGCACGTTTTTTTATTTTTCAAGGCTGCTCAGATTTCTGAATCAAACCAAGGAGGAAACGTCCGTGAACTTAAAGGTTTCGTGGGAACTAAATCTTCAATAATCGCTAAAATAACATCCGCAAAGTGATTAGACGCATCATTTATGCTTCCATCCTCCAATAAACTCCACGGAAAAAGATTTAACACATTTCGTATATTATTCCAATCAGTTTTCCGCCATAGTCTGACAAATTGTTCACGTGGATGAGGGATTTTGATACTCAACGGAGATTTAACTGTTACATCAAGTGAATCATGATCAGACGGGAACAGATTTTGCCTTGGAGTAACCGATAGCATCTCTAGCGATGACAGAGGGTAATATAAATTACTATCCCCCCGTGAATTAAACATGTTATACTGACAAAGTTTTGTCATTAATAAATATGTCAATAAACCACCATTCATTGTCGCATTTCCCTACTCCAGCATCAGGAGTTAACCAGTCTATTGATAGATTGAAGTCGCCAAAAAGGATTATATAACTATCTGATAAAGCAGCTAGAGTTGAATCACGACACGCTTTCAAGACGGGAATAGGAGAATGTTTGTAAGGTCTGTGGGAACATTCTAATAACAATTTTTTACCTTCATGAACACGAAATTATAACCATATAATTTCACAATTTCTTTGTAGTACTTCTACAATTTTTACTGTTATTAATAATACTACTAATAACGCACACAAAATATTACGCACGTTAGAAAATTTCTTTAAATCATTTAGCGTATGTAAGCTAGCTAACCTTTAAAAATGTCGAATTTCGGTAAGTCATATACCGTATACAAGTAATGTCAAGTTAAAATGTAGAATTTTGGTAAGTCATAGATAAAAAATTTCAATTTCTGGCAAGCCGTATACAGTATATAAGACACATTATGTCAAATTCTATGAATATTTTAACCATTCCTTATCATAGCCAGGTGGTAAACTCTTAGCTACTCTTTCCAACCAAATTTCAGTAAGGCGTAAGGGTTAAAATATTACTTTCTAGTAAGATACGTACGGGATTAAGTCAGTGAATGAGTATGACATATAGGACAACAGAACTTGTAAGCGAAATTTAGGATATGAACTTAAGTCCTATATGAAAAATTTCATACAATATTAGGTTAGGTCAATTGAAATAAACATACGGTATTGGGTTCAATTCGAAGAAGACGGCGGTCTGAGCCACAGATGCCTAAAGGTCGTAAATAAAAATTAAATTCAAATTCGAAGACGTTTACAAGAACAGTCGTCAGGTAGGTTAGGTTAAAAGCCAAATTTTACTAAGTCGCATACAATATAATACAATATCGCAAAAGCCGTATATGAAAACAAGACTAGGATTAGGTTAGAAAATAATGTTTTACTTACAATAGCTAGGTTAAAATAAGTCGTATACAAGAACAACACTTGGGTTACGCTAAAAAAGAAATTTTACTTACAATATAGTTACGTTAAAATAGACCGTATAGAAGAACGAGCATTTGAAGAACGGGTACAATTATTTCAAGAACGAGAAGGAGCATTCGAAGATCAGGTAGGTTGAATTCGAGAAACATTTTTATACGCGAAAGTTTGATTAAAATAATCCTATACATGTATGACATTAAATATATCATGCCGAGCATGAATTATATGTATTATGTCTCTATAATGGTCACGTGGCTGTGTTCGACCAATTAGCTTACTGGATTAAAGACACGTGATCGGTTTCGTGCAATCAGCGTGCGGGGATGTGGGATTAAATTCGTATTACTTACAAAGTGGTGGCTAAGTGCCATCACTCTTACGCTTCTGAACAATGTGTCCTTTTACCCATGTTCTCCCTTGATTTTGCTTTACATTCTGCATTCTACTCATCCGAAATACTAATGCATATAACATAATTCGAAGTACATTCAGTTTGATATTGCAGAAGTAGATAATAAAGAATTACCATAGTGATACATAGTGGTTTAAGTGTTTATGTGCACCCTTGTAAACTTTGCATAAGGGAATACTGTTAGTTGCGTGGCTTCGTATCTGCTTGAGGCACTTGGCGAGGCTATTTCGTTTAAAAGGAATGAATGTGACTTTTCCTTTAAAAAAATGTGCTTCAACTTTCACCTCCATTTGTTCGGTTCGCTCAGGATAGCGTTCTAGAGTACTAACCTCTCCTCGGTGAATATCTAAATCATGATTTCTACTCCATCATATACTAACCTGAAGTCACATGTGCTAATAAAGGATACACTGAAACACATATAAACAAATGCAGAGAAAAAAATTCTGTTATACATTATTTGCAAGAGCGCTTGAAGTTTATTTTTTGCACCTCCTGTCAGTGGAGTCAAATACCTTTGTATATATTATCAAGGAGTCTATTTTTGTACAAAATTTCCGTATCGACTTAACCGCATCTCTTTTGTTTCGTTCATCCGCTATGCTCAATAAGGGAGTCTCAACACCTCTGTCGGTATGTTACCAGTGTCAAATAACGTACTTACATCCTCCCATATAACAGGCAAGCACAGTCAAGAAGCTTGTAGGGTAGGTACGTGTTTTAAGGCCCTCACCTCCTCATAAAAAGAGTCCTGTTGCCGATCATCCTGTGTTTTTCATATTGTGCTCTTTTCCACCAGGCGAATACTGTGATAGTATCCAGCATAAACGTCCTGCCTCATCTGTCCGTTGATTTTGTTTTCGCCATGTAACATCAGTACGTCACCTCTACACATGTGACGGATTTAGGGCATTGCTGTCAATTTATCCTAAGTCTGTAAATTAATTTTAACAAACAGCATTCGTGTCTTTACAAATCTTACTAATAAACGCAGAAAGTTCTTTCATCATTTGAATATCTACCATCAAAATAACTATTTCTTGCCAAGCAAACACTTTAGCACTACCTTCGGTTATAATATTATTATTTTATTGCTTTCAGTAATAACATTCTCATTATTTCTTTTAATCTACAAAACACTGTCTACTTTCCAAATAATTGCACTCACTTTCACGATATAGCTTTATAATAGCGTACATATTGTTCCCATTTTTACTTCAACATAGTTAAACGTGTATGGTACACAATTTTTATTCTTTGATATAGATAACTGATAATAATAGTGTTATTGTTTGTGATTTTGGAAAGACAATACTTAGTTCCACTTGCTAACATCTAATATATATTATATGTAGGTTGTTTTCACTTGTTAAATAGTTTATATTGGAAATGAGCTTTTGCATTGAGAATGGAATTTAAATATTAGGATGCTTTATTCTTTGATTTTACGATCATCTATCTGTAATTTTCTCTTTAAGTTCGAGGTTATTTAACTGAAGCATAGTTCCAGAAAATTCCTAGCACATAAAGTTAAGTAAACAAAGTAAAATAAGGTAATTAATCTGAACTATATTGACTTAATCTTAGTTTAAGGGCTCGGATGTGTTTCAAGATTAAGTTTAAAGTTGATTTAAACATCAATGTGATGGAGACAGAATGTGTCTATAGTTTGATTATAGATTTAAATGTTATTTTTGCGGAAGAAGTTAAGTAAAATAGGTTAATTTGATGTGGAGTTAGCTGATTAAGAGTTCTATAGATAAGGGAAATTGTGATAAATTTTGCTTAACGCTTTTAATAGTTGTTTTTTGCCCCGAGAGTATATAGGACATTGGAAGATCAGATGGTTAGTATCTTCTATTTGGGTGGTGAACAGTCAGAGTGGAGTATCTGTAGGTTTAATTTTATAAACGTGTGCTACTGTAGTGACGTGTTGAGATCCCAAACGTGTTAGTAGAACTATGCTTGTCTGTTCCTGTTTTTGTAAATCATAAATCAAGGTTTGGGCAGATGGGTATCAATATAGAATCGTTTGTTGAGATGCTAATTGTGGTTATAAAATCCATTCTTTCCAGTGGTCATTTATTTTTCTTAATTTTTGCATTATGTTGGTCCAGTGTGTTTTTATATTAGTGACATTGGGTAGTTGCATTGCATCTCGAGCAAATTTGTCAACGAGGTTGCTGGAATATGAGAATCGGTGTGGTTTCATGTGTGCAATTTCTACCTCTTTGCCTTGTTTTTTTTTAAAATAAAGTACGTATAACGTATTAATTGCAAATGGATTAATTTTGAATAGTAGATGATTTAGGGATTTAAGTGCTGTAATGACTGTGAGTAATAAGTAGTAGTATTTTATTTTAAAGTATAAGCATATTTTGTAGTTAAGTATATTCCATGTATTTTAGCAGCTAATATTGATGCAGTTTCTATGTGGTGTGATTGTTGTTTATAATTGTATATTGATTGTTGCACCGGCTCCCTGTTATGTTTTGGACCCGTTCGAGAAGATAAAGTGAAAACCTACACATTTCTCGTAGTACTTCTTTATACTGTGGAACTTAGTTATAGAAGTATTAACTCTAGGTGTAGAGGTAAAAGGGAGTACGAAAATAGGGTTGGTTTCAGTTCCGAATACTTGTGATATTTCTCTTTGTAGATAGAATATAATCGATGCCAAATGTTAGACTTTATATTTAGTGGATTTATTAAGACTCTTCTCTCATTAAGGTTACATTGGTGGAATTCCAGAATATTAAATTTGTGTTTATGAGAGATATGTTCTGTAATAGTTTCATCTTTAACATGGATTTAACGATGACTAGTTTTTTTTTTCAAAATCTTAGAAGATACTTACCAGCTTCTGAGTAGACAAATAGACTGGGTGTAGATTGGGGTATTCATCAATCCTTGGCAGCGCCTAAGTAATTTCATTTGACTTCTAATTGGTCAAAATGTTTATTATTTAGAATGTTACAAACTGTAAAACTGTATTCTGGGAACAAAATACCGCCTTATATATCTATAGCATAGATGGAGGTAGAGAGCCCCATTTTGTTGTGGCAATAGCTTTGAAAAGGTTATATAGTTTGTCTGCTTCCTTAACGAAATATCTTATTTCTGTGTTCCAATTCAATTGATGATTACACAAACTCCAAGATATTTTGTTTCGTCTGTGATCTCTATATTGGTAAGTCGTTTGTGATTATGATTGAGGTGGTATTATTTTTGTAAGAATGATAATTTTAGATTTGCCTTGTGAGAAACTTAAACTTTGAGTCGGATTTCGTTTTTATTTATTTATTTATTTTTTTGACGTTCAAAGAGTCTGAAATTCATCACCGAGTGTAAGAGGAGATTATAAATTAAAGACAAATTATTGGCATAGACAATGATTTCGCCGTTCGTGTGTGTATTTTCGCAAGATCAATAAGATATATTGCAACTAAAAATGCACCCAGAGACGCCCCTTGTGCTATTCCATTATGTAGTATATCGGCGGCAATTCAAAACCGATGTATCATTTTCGGCCAGAAATTAATTATATTTTTTCTTTCTTTTTTATACCTAATTTATTATAGTTTTTACTGTATTCCTTTCCGAATAGTATTTCAACTGATTATTCCCATAAGCGTTTCCATAATATTAGGGTTATGTTGAATGGAATGTTTAATTTTTGTAGAATTTGAAGTAAGCATTCAATTTTCATATTGTCCTCTTCCCCATGTATGCCAAAAGAACTGCATAAATCGATTGTTTATTAAGGAAGGGATTTTGAATTGCCATGGAAACAGCTTTTATTCCGGGCTGAGTCTAATAGTTTATTTTCTGAATCCTAAAATATTTTTAGGAAGATAATTCTAGGCTTCTACGTACCGTTCTACATGACGCAATATTAGCTTTTTAAAAAGTTTGGCAAGCCATGGGAGTAGAGTAACTAGACGAAAAGAGGAACCAAGAAGAGAGTTCTTATTTTGTTTTAATAAAGGAATGATCAAATGTTGTGACCAAGTATTGGGAGTTTCGCCTTTTTGTAAGATTTGGTTGTAAATATTAGTTAATTCTTCAGTGGCTATTATTAGTAATTGTTTAAGGATGTCATTTGATATACCATCTACCCCAGTAATGACTTCCTTGAAAGTCTGGTGATAGTCCGTATCTCTTCATCTGTGAATTTAGTAAAGAATGCTTGAGCGTGTTTAGTAAGGTAAGCAAAAGAATGAAGCATGGTAGATGTATGTGATTCATTAGGAATATTATGTTTTAATAATGTATTAATGAATTCCCTTTTTCCTGATTCATCTAAAAGAAATATTCTACTAACATGAGGATTAATTAGATTTTAACTAATTTCCACATAGTGGAGATTTTTGTAGAAGGTGAGATACAATTGGATAATTGCTGCCAGCAATTACATTTCGCTTGATGAGAAATACGTATTGAATTAACTTTTTTAAAAATAAAATCCAATTTTCTTGTTTATAAGTTATGATATGATTGTCTTTGTGCATTTCCTCCGTTATTTTTGGCTGTTTCGCATTCTTTGTTCCACAATTGTAAGATTGAATGTCAAAATTTGCTTTACTCTGCGACATATATGTCATGACAACTTACCACGATTGTTTAAATATTACAATGACAACTAGCTGCATGTTAATAGTTCTTCATTAACGTAAAACTAAAATTATATAGAAAATGATGTATTATTTGTCAGCAATCCCTTACAGTACATACTCCATAATAAAGATGTACTGTATTAAACTTTTTAAAAGTAAACCCTTCCCCTCCTTTTACTTCCTTAAGAATTGAAATACCATCAGGATTAGCCTCCGATAGTAATCGACTCCCTTTTTAACATAAAAACACGAAGTTTGACTTACATTCATATGCGAGTGACGTAATATTCAGTCGGCCAATTATGATAGCGCTTTATAGAATCGTGGCTTAAAATAGATGTAATTCTGAAATTAGTGGCCGGGATAGGTTGTGGAAGAGAATGTTAGAAGGTAATCGGCCAAGGCCTAGTTTTGTAAGTACCATGCATTTGCCTGGTGTGACTAACTCAAATGTCTGGAAAAACTTAAGTCAGGATGGACTGCCACCGGAATCGTTTCCAGGCCGTCCGATTGCTAAGCCAACTTTCTGCCAAATGGATGACGGGAAGAGAGATAGTGGTTGTTACAGTTTGGATATACATCGGTATATTGCCTCTAAAGTGGTTGTGTTAACTCAAATGAGATATCAACTACTGTGTGAGTAGAATGGGGTCACCTGACGGCACTTTGTGGAAAATTGCACGAATTTCCCGTACCTGGCTGATAGCAAGTAGTCGATTTTCCAGGGCTGTACGACACGTTGTGTCGCAGTTTTTGACTACATTTTATAAAAGGATACGAGCAATATAATGAGTTGTTGAAATTTCTAGTGTATGTGACCCAAAGTACAAAAGGTTACGAACCATTTTCCAGCCCTATTTAGCCTAGCAGAGATTACAAGCCTCTGTGTCGCGGTTTCTGAAGAATATAGGTCATTTTATAATTTAATGAAGAATGTAGCACACCTAACCTACATAACATGGCATCCAGCCGCCGTGTAGCGATTGCTGAAGAACATAGACTATTTCACACAAGGCTACGAGCCCTATTTAACATAGCAGAGATTCTAGGAAAGGCTACAGCTCCTTTTCAACCCCTATTTAACATAGAGATTACATGCCGTCTAGGCTATTGCCAAAATAACATGTCGTCTAGGCTAGAGCCAATGTCAGTTTCCAGCTACTATTTAACATAGTAGAGATTTCAACCCCTATTTAACATGGCAAAGATTATAACAGTTTCTATACTTAACTCGCATAATAGACCACACAGTACATCAGTGCACGATAGCAGAGATTACACAGAATTTAATCTAGCATAGCATAAAAGGCTACGAGCCCTATTTAGCATAGCAGAGAAGATTCCATGTCCTCTAAGGCTAGCCCTACACATCGTCTAGGCTAAAACCAATGTCAGTCTGCTAAGGCCAAACGGCTACGAGTGTAGCAGAGGATACAAAGCATTATTTAACATAGCAGCGATTATAGAGGCTGCGATATTTTCGCCCACACCTACTTAACATAACAGTGATTCTACCAGCGCAGTGACAGCGACTATAGCATTGAATTACGTTATTACAGAACATGTATTTATCTACCTCTTTCTCGAGAAGCTTCCAGAAACATATGACGAATGCTTAGCGCACCACCTGCGATGCCTAATAAGCTTACTCTTCAATCCAGTCTGGGATATCAGAGTGGAAGGAAGTAACACGTTAGTGCTTAGTGAAACAAATTACAGTGAAATAGTTGTGAATATTGGTAAGTAGAAAAACAAAATACTATTTTCTGCATGTTTACTAGTTTTAAAATATAGCAATTTTCCACTAAAACGTTTAATTTCTATTGTTTTTGAAATTTGTAGATTATTAATCTCTCACCACACCTTGTTCACAGAGCTGCCATATTGGATGTGCAAATGTACATGAAAAATTATGATCGCAATAATTGGATAATACCAATTTTTTGCATGTCACGCGATACGTAGCGCCTTTTTGAGTATTGTGTTTTAAAGCATGAGAAACAGGATATGAGGAGAAATTGCTTACACACAGCCATTATATTCATAACGTACAGTTTGAGCGGTAAAATGTTTATAATAGTAATAATAATAATAATGTCTTATTTTGGAAAAAAAAGACAAAGAAACTAGAACATATTGCCCTGGTTCTCTCACACACAACACAAGGTAAGAAATACATTGCAGTCATTTCGAGAAGGACGTTGTACTTGGCACAGAGCCCCACTACCTCCTCTTCCTTTTTTAATTTATTCTACACATGCATGGAACGTTTACCTGGAAGAGCTTTTTAAAACCCACGTACGTTGTATGCGTGATGTGTTTAAAATGTCGTTGTATTTTTGTTCCACTCTTCACAGTCTATTATTAAAAAGAAATCGTGTTTCTTTAAGAAAAAAGAAGCCTAAAACCGAGATCGCATTTAATAAAGAATAAAGACCAAGTTTAGTAATATACGTCCTCCGTGCGAAATACTGTATACGGAGATTATATTTTGCTACTGTAACTTTTCTGTATAATATCGCATTTTTCTGGTGTAGCCCTAAGAATAAAAGACAAGTTGCTAATAACGTAATTCTACAGTATGGAAAATATTAATAGACTATTATTAAAAACAGTAAGGAAAGACATATTGCACAGTGTACCACGTTATGCAGTAAATGCCAGAATAGCCCACCATGTGAAAAACAACAAACATTCTAAATTGCAAGGAATGTAATCGGTGTTTTTACGGTAATGTATGTATGTTGAATCACACTCAAACGGGACTATGTTCGAAATTAAAAGTCTGTAGATTATGCCTTAAGGCCTATGTTATCAAAGCAGGTAGAAATTTCCACCAATGTGGTGAAACATACTGTACAAATTGTGATAATATGATGCCCCGCAAACATTTATGTTATATCCGTCCCAAACCTAATATTAACGCTGGTATTAAAAAATGGTTAATGGTCTTTTACGATATTGAATGCAGACAGGATGAGGTGATAAGAGAATGTGTGAATGAACACATACCGAACCTACTAGTTTCACACTAGGTTTGTTATCAGTGTGTAAATAGTAGGAATAATACTTCATGTAGCGTGTGCAGTGGAAAAGAGAATGTTTTCTATATTGAGAAGTGTGTAGTAGAGTTTTTAGACTAAGCGTCAGACGAAAAGACGTCAATAAAATTTTCTGCGTTGCACATAATGCAAAAAGTTACGATACACAATTTGTTCTACGCGCAATGATTACCGTTAAACAGTGGATACCGAAAATAATTATGAAAGGCTGTAAAATACTGTCTATGGAGTGTAAATATTTAAAGTTTATCGACAGCTTTCATTTCTTCCCGATGCCGCTGGCTAAATTGGAGGAGCATTTTGATATTCTACACGCTAAGAGGTATTTTCCCTACTATTTTAACAAAAGGTAATCAACAATAGGTGGGCCCAGCACCCGGTCCTAAATATTATGGGTATGACTATGCAGGGGAAGGAACGTAAAAAATTTATCCTGTTCTATAACACGTATTTATCAAGTAAGACATTACACTTTAAAAAGAACTAATACGGTACTGCCGTCTAGACGTAGTCCTTCTGAGAAGTGCCTGTGTCAGGTTTATGCAGGAGTTTCAGTCTATAACAAACGTAAACCCTCTAATTGAGGCAATTAGTATAGCTTCGGCGTGTAATCTAGTTTTATCGCCGCAATTTCCTTAAAGAAAAATCCATTGAGATTATTTCAAATAAAGGGTATCGCTGGGCCGACCAACAGTCTGACGAGGCAATACGAAGAAAAAAACATGGGTTTGCAATCTAACATGCGGCCAATGGTCGCGAAAAGCTTGTGAACTGCGTTTTTAAGGTAGACGGGTACACCCGCATAGACAAGCAAGTACATGTGTGAGAATATGCAGGGCGTTTCTGGAACGGATGCCCTAAGTGTTATTCAACGGACCGCGACAGACAGCTATATAACGATCCTGATGTTACACTCAATTTACGCTACGAAAACACCGTCAGAAAAATTGAGCGTCAACAGGAATTAGGGTATACGGCCCATGAAATGTGCGGATGCGAATGGAAGCGTCACTTGCGCGAAAACCCTCACATTAGCGAGTTTACTGACGAACACCCGATGCTCTATACGGTGGCCAGTGTTCGGCCATGAAATTATATTATAGAACAGCAGAGGTGCAGGAGGTATACTATGTTGATGTCTGTCATTTCTTTATATCCGTTCTGCTGTAAAACCAAGAAATTCCCTATAGGGCATCCCTTGAAAATTTTGGCGCCGACTGTCCTGCTGTTGATAAGTTTGAGGGAATAGTGAAATGCACTGTATTGCCCCCTCAGCATCTCTACCACCCTGTTCTTCCATTTCGCAGTGGTGGGAAGCTACTCTTTCCTCTATGTCGTCGGTGTGCAGAGACCTTGAACACGGTAACGGGGTGTCATCATACTGAAGAGGAGAGGACCCTAAGCGAGACTTGAATAGTTAATGAAGTACGCAAGACTATTGAGATGGGATATACCTTGTTGGAGACGCACGAGGTTTCGGAGTACAGGGTGGAAGAAGGACTTTTTACGGACTACATATACCTTTTCATGAAATTTAAAACTCAGGCCCAGGGGTGGCCCCAGTGGTGCACCACAACATAACTTCAAAGTAGATTCATTCGGAACTATTTTACGCAGGAAGGTGTACAATTAGATTGTGTGAAAATGAGGAAAAAGAATAAAGCTCGTAAAAGTACCTGTAAATTGACATTAAACTGTTTATGGGGCAAATTTGCGAAAAACGAAAACATGGGACATACAGATATTATACGCGAGCCTGCGAAATTCTTTGATAAATCAACCGATAACAATATAGAGGTGGCGCAGGTAATACCGCTTGAAGAGGCACTGCTATTAAATTGACACGTGCTGGACGATGTCAATGTGCCTCTGAAAAACACAAATGTTGTTATTGCGGCGTATACCACGGCCCACGCACGGCTAGAACTGTATAAATACCTAGAAGAGGTTGGGGAGAACGCATTATATATGGATATGGATAGTCTTATTTACGCGGTTAAACCGAGGGGGGCGTAAAACTGCCAGTAGGGGAGTGTTTAGGACAGTTAAAAAACGAATTGGAATCTGTAGGCGCTAATGCATTTATTAGGGAGTTCTGTATTGGCGGGACTAAAAATTATGGCTACCAGGCATCTACCTCTGACAATATAAACCTGTCTGCAAAGTAAAAGGAATTACACTGAACGCCCAGACAATGAAGGTTGTGAATTTTGATCAAATTAAGAATATGGTGCTTAATAACGCCCCGGCTGTAAATGTAATAAATCCACAAAAAAATTGTAGAACTAAAGATTGTAAAATTATCACTTGCGCCGAGAGTAAATCTATCAGATGGTATATACTAAACGAAAAAGAGTTGCTGGCACCTATGACACGATACCGTATGGACTTAAACGACCTCGATTAAATAGCTAAATAATATAGAGAGAGAGATGGAGTGGAGACATCCTTTTACATGCATTATAGCTGGCTCCACGGCCTTTGGGAAATCGTATTTTGTGAAAGAGATTTTAAAACTATATGCTGAAAAATTGAAAAATATTCTCTGGTGTTATGGCGAGTGGCAGGCTTTATACGAGACTTTACGTGCACCTTAAGAAAGGGTTTACCCTGTATAGATGGTTTCTCCGCGGACACAGGCCCCATCTTATTATAATTGCGATTTAATGCGTGGGTGTGATGGTCGGATTGTAGATTTCTTCACTAAAGGTAGTCACCATCGTAATCTAAGCGTTATGTTTATTACTCAGAATATATTCCAACAGGCCAGAGGTATGCGAGATATTTCCTTAAACAGTCACTACATGATATGTTTTTAAAAAAAACAAAGATCGGGCTCAAATTAATTATCTTGCCCGTCAGCTGTATCCTAATAATACAAAATTTATTCAGGAGGCCTACGATGATGCAACCCGAAATGCTTATGGTTATCTACTATTTGATTTAAAATAAAATACCGCTGACGATCAACGTGTTCGAACAAATGTTTTCCCCTCAGATCTTTTAATTATGTTTATGTACCTATAAAATAAATTCTTCAATACTTTATATATTTTAACAACTATTTTTACTATGATATCCATTAGGGTAGATAGAAAGAAAGAACATAAATGATTAATAAGCAGAGTACACACTTACTAAGCCTTTTGGCAAAGGCAAAATCTAAAGTACGTAAGGCAATATTACGAAATGCAGATACTGAATTAATCCGTTCTATTTGTGAATGTTCCTGTAACATATTACAAGGAAATGTTCCGTTAAATAAAAAAGGGAAAAATAGATTGGGGAAATATAAAAATCAGCTTAGGTATTTGGTAAAGAAAAGACCGACGTTGAAACAAAAGAAAAAACGAACAATTGTACAAAAAGGTGGTTCTCTCACCGCATTGCTTGCACCCATTCTAGGAGGTATACTGTCTAGTCTGTTTAAATGATAATTATGCAGCATGCGAAACAAATTATTTTAATCTCGCCAGAAAAATTACATCATTACCAAACTATTTCTAATCTCGATGACGAAATGAAACAAATTTTATGTAATAAGAGTATAAGTGTGGAAGAAACATGGGTACAGTACAGAGAGGTGTTGCAAAAATATTTACGTGTTGTTCAAAAACCCACCACACCCGCAAAGAATCACCAGGTGGTAGAGGAGGAGAGCGATGATGATGATGATATAGTAACTACTTTCCCCGAAGTCTGTTTACGTAAAGCAAGGTCTTTATTACGCAAATTAAAACAAAACCAAAATATTCATTGGGATGCAAGTGGTAACGTTAATACATATGGTAAATTTATCCCCGGTGCTAATATAGTAGATTTAATATCGGTTAGCAAAATTAAATATACCCTTAAAATATATAGATAACCCTCAACGTATGGAGTATATTCGAAAGCTGACTGCTGCTGCCGCTCGCCCAAAAACAGAGGGGGAAGAAGAAACGGACTCTTGGCCGTTACGTAAACGTAAAATTGTCACTTGGCTCAACTATAATGTCGTATGACCACATATTTCATACTTTAATTTCATTCTTTCTTATAATTTTGGTCAACAGTGTATTTACTTTTGTACAGTTTAAGATGCATATTGTATTAACTTTAAAACTTGTCTCGACGTTTATGAATCATGATCTATAGCTATCATTGTATCAAAGCTCCAAAGGTAATTATTCTTTATTACATAGCAACGTAGAACAGATGTGACAGTTATATCATTACCGTTCTCATATACATTCCTAAATTACGCACTACCGTGTGATACCTCGATTCAACCGTGACTCACAAGAACTATGAAATATTATACAAAATCCCACGCGACTTCCAGACAATATGTAATGTGGACACCAATAACGTCATTTCCAAGAAATGAATAAGTCTTCACCTTGAACGAGTGTGACTCGAAATTCTCCAAGAAAATGACTTAATTCAACCTTGAATAACAGTAATCTTCCCACGAGAAGCAAGACCATGTGCTTCCTTCCTTTCGAAAACAAACGTATAAATTTGAGTGAAAACCAACCATCTAGATCTCTCCAGCTCGCTATCTTGATCTGATACATCTCATACACCTCATAGACCGCAGAGACCTCAGAGACCTTAGAACAAATCAGACAACAGACAAGACTTAGAATTCTTCAAAATTGGGTTTAAACACGGTTAACTATTAGTTAACTATTAGTGAAAGTAAGAGTTTATTTTACAAAGTGCATCCATCCATCGCATCTTCCATCAACTACAAATCATCTTTAAATTACGAAGGTACGTTGTTCAATCTAAAATTGTCTAAAATGGTATTGTTATTGTTTAGATGTAATTTGGTATTTGGAGCTCAACTTATTTATTCAAATCTTGTTTATCTTATCTCAACGCAGGTTAATTTAATTTAGATTCCATGTATTTGTTA
Source organism: Lepisma saccharinum (assembly GCA_022664845.1). Lineage (NCBI taxonomy): Eukaryota > Metazoa > Arthropoda > Insecta > Zygentoma > Lepismatidae > Lepisma > Lepisma saccharinum. The sequence goes on along the minus strand of JAGDQP010001232.1, from coordinate 84,665 downwards.
ATCAGATTCAGTTTGATCTATGATTCATAACGCCGTCACCAACTATATGTATTGGCATTCTATTTTACGTTTATTGTTTAATTATGTAACTTGTGTACTTCAGAAACTTAGAAAGACCTATAATAAATGTTTTATTAAATGTTCTTCAGTATTTTCTCGTCTACAGCCAAGTCCGTAAAAGAAGGTGACCATCGCCTTCAATCTAGGTACTATGCCGACAGCTTGGACTCTTCCCGTGAAGAGCTGTGCTTTAGTAATAGTTTAGACCTCTCGCATACCCCCTCATTACAGTTTTAATGACCCCCGAACTCAGTGCGTTATCATGGTGTTCGGCACCATTAATAGTTTATTAGAGTAAGCAACCCAGTGAGTTATCAATAAACTATAATGAAGAAAAAGCTGGCTAATATCTACTACAATCCTACACATCCTGCATCGTTTTCAACGGCTCCAGCATTATGGAAAGCTCTAAAGAAATCAATACCTTTACAGGGAGTGGAAGAGCGGTTAAAAGAACAACCGGCATATACACTGCATAAACCAGTGCAAAAACGTTTTCAGCGCAATCCCTATCTTGTGTTTAACATCGACGATCAGTGGCAAACGGATCTGGTTGATTTACGAAGTCTACATAAATATAATGACGGCTACCGGTATATTTTAACAGTGACTGATCTATTTAGTCACTATGCATGGACAGTGCCGGTCCGCAGTAAAACAGGAGAACATGTTAAAGAGGCATTCGAGAAAATATTTGCATCTACCCCCAAACGTAGACCCATACGTCTATAAACAGATAAAGGTACAGAATTCCTAAATGAAACATTTCAAGTGTTCCTCAAAAAACATAATATTCGTTTTTCACAGCCGAAAACCCTGATATTAAGACAAGCCTCGTAGAACGTCTAAATCGCAGTTTGAAGCAGAGAATGTGGAATATTTTACTTCTAAAAGAACATATCGTTATATTGATGTATTGGCGAAACTAGTTCAGGAACGCTCTAGACAGCACGCCACACATAAATTACCAACCGCTCTTGTGAACCAGGATACGTTTCAACAAGTGGGGAATAGATTAATGAAATCGGCTAGTGCTAGTGTTAAGGTAAAAAATATAAAGAAGGTGATACCCTGCGAATTACTAAGGCAAAACGACATTTTGCAAAAGGGTACAAAGAAAATTGGACGTTGGAAATATTTAAAATGAAACACATACACTATAAGGAGAAGAAAGTGGTTTATGTATTAGAGGATTTAAATAGTGACGTAATTAATGGTACATTTTATAGGAAATATAAGCGGTGCCACTGCCGGAAGTTTATGAAATAGATGAAATTTTAGAATTTAGAGGTAAACGGATACTTGTTCATTGCCGGGGATACCCTGCTTCATTTAATTCATGGATTCCTGTATGCTTTATAACATTTAAAAGACAGGGCAATGGAAAGGCCCACCATGTCAACTTACACAGTGTGTTTTTTATTTTGTTAGATTACTCGATATTGTAAAATGCACATTTTGTAATTTAGAATTAGGTAATTGGTAATCTTATAATATTCCCTTGAAACAGCATAATCATTGGAGTCCATACTGCCCTCTGTTAAGAGGTAGCGTAGATGTGTGTGGTTATAAATTGGAAATAAGACATTTTTCTATGCCTCAAAAAGGATTAAAATAATAATAATACAATATTATAAATGAGTATTATATTTGTGTATATAGCAAAACATAATAATGAATGATCCTTATCTTCAATATTATGCGCATCAGGCGGGTAGTGGGTATAATGTATATAGAGGTGCACCATACCAAGAAGGATATGGTATTGGTAGTTTTCTAGGTGGTTTATTCCGTACTCTATTTCCATTATTAAAACAAGGTGCAAAAACTGTTGGTAATGAGCTGTTACGTACTGGTATTAATATGGCCAGAGACGTATTAGATAGTAATAGACTCGTTGAAAAAGCTTTAAAATCACGCTGGCAGGAAGCAAAAAGTAATTTAAAAAATAAAGCACAAAATAAAATAAATCAAGTGTTGGTAAGAGAGGGATCGGTGAAGAAAAAACGTAAAAATAAGCAAACAGGCGGTGGTGTAAAGAACAAAGGACGCAGAAGAGAGATATTTATGGAGTGTACTAGTTTTTACCTCACAGTACCCAGTAATAGTTCTACGGATTAAATCCCGCAAAATACTCTTACATGTTATACTACAAAACTGTATCATCCTCTTGTGCTGGAGAATGGTGTGTGGGAAACAGCTGTTGTCGACGTACATTATACATGGTCATTTCAGAATGTTTACAAATATACTAATAATATCTATTACAGGGGCACGGATAAAGGAAGCTGGAACATAACTAAAGTAATGTCCGGTCATTATTATCACGTTCACGATATTCTATCTCAAATTAACTATAAAAGCAATAAATTGAATTTACAGCTAAAAGTTAAAGCTTCGTAAAACGCATTGAGGTTAGCAGAGTAAGAAAAGATTACGAGAATGTAAAACAAGTACGCCTTATAAACAAGAAAATATCGCAATTGCCCATCGTGCGCGCTATCCGCCTGATTTACAGAAATCGCTACCCACACACACATGTGTATTTATAGCGACATTGTAGAACTTCAACGGGTAGGCGATACTGTTGCGCCACATCTGCGTATTATAAATACGAATATTAAAGAGTATGGCGGTACTAATGTACATATCCTCATTATGTCCGGTCAACGTAAACAGTTTGATCAAATTATTATTGATTTAAGATATAGCACGGGTAATCCACTTCCTTTCTAATATGGCAGTGTATGTGTAAAACTACATTTTCGTAGACGCGAGGCGTAATACGGTATTATAAAAATAGTGTGAGTACTAATAGCAGAAAAGCAAAAATGCAGTGTGAGTGTACGAAATCAGAATGAGATCTATTTGCGGGTATGCCAGCTCGAACGAGTATTATTGGTAATAAAATAGTGCCATATAAATATGTAGCGTCAATAGCTGATAGTGCTCCGATAGGATTTGTAGTCCCCGGCCACGGTGATGATTATATTGATTTACCACATACAATGCTACATATTAAGGCTAAAATTACTAAAAGATTGGGCCTGTAAATGATTTTCTCAGGGCTATGTTCAGCGAGGTACATATATCATAATCAACTAATTTCCTATTCCTCACATACATATCGCTACCGCTCGCACATTGAAAAACTATTGAATTATAACGCCAATGCAAAAACAACTCATCTTCAGACGGCAATGTGGCTTAAAGATACGGCCGGTCATATGGACATTGTGGCTGATAGTGGTAATTCTGGTTTTAAACAACGTTCTCTTCTCACAGGGTTAAGTCAGCTCTTTGAATTACTCTGGTATATTCACGGTGATATTTTCAACCAGGAGAAATTTCTATTGAGTGGTGTACAGTTACGTATTAAGCTGATTCCTGCCAAACCAGTATTTTTTCTAATGGGTCAAGCTGCGGCTGAGGGCCGAGTTGTAATTATAGATGCAACCTTGCTTGTAAAAAAGGTTGTGTATCGCCCACGGTGAAAATAGCACAAAATAAAGTATTACAAAATCATATATTTATAGTAAAATATCCTTTAACAAAAGTACAGGTGAACACAGAGACTTTACCTCAAGTTATTACGAACGCTACAGTTCCAGATTTGTTTTCTGGAATAGTGCCTAAACGTATTATTATTGGGTTTGTTAATAATTCCGCTTTCAACGGAACATATCAGACAAATCCGTGTAATTTTAAGCATGTATGTATGTCATTCTTTACATTGTATGTTGACGGAACTCCCGTTCCATCTAAACCCCTACAGCCAGATTTTGATAATAAGCAACATATTCAAGCGTATTCTACGTTATTTACTGGTTCTGGTATTTATTATTCTAATCAAGGTAATGATATTTCGCTTGATGAATATCTTAATGGTTATGCTCTACTGGTGTTTGATTTAACTCCTGATTCTAATGCCAGCGCGGCATTTCACACTAGTCCCCAGCGACAGGGAAGTGTACGCTTAGAAGTTCATTTTAACCTGGCACTACCATCTCCTGTAACAGCAGTTATTTACGGTGAATTCTCCTCTGAACTGGGAATTGATTTCCAACGAGAAATTTATATCGATTAAAGAAAAATGTTATTACTCTTGAACTCTACGAGGCATTATAGCCAAATTTGCCCCAAGGGCATTTTATAGGTGTATATGCACAATTACCTCGTTTTATTCATACACTACCTGCAGCGTTAATTATAAACACTGATCCTAGTAATAAGCCCGACGAGCACTAAGTTGCCATTTATATATGTAATGCAGGTCATGGTGAATATATGGATAACTACGGGCTTCCACCATATATACCGTATCATATGAAGTTTCTAAAACGCAACTATTTATTTTATACATGGAATAATAGACGCATTCAAGGTGATTTATCTCAATTTTTTGGACACTACTGTTTTCTCTATTTAGCATATCGTGCATTTGGCTATTCACTAGATGAGTTCTTAAATAAATTCTGAACCGCCAACACTAATATTGGCGATATTATGCTTTATTCGCTTATGCGAATGGTCCCTGGTGTGAGATTAAATTCTCCGTAAACAATGTGTGTGTGTGTGTGTGTGTGTGTTGGTCGCGAAATGAATAGCCAGATGAGTTCAGTTAACAGTATTGGTATGACTTCAAATTTATGTTATAGTGTAAACTATGGTGGAAGCCCTGTGTAATTTTTGCTATTTTTTTGGAAAAAAGTGACTGTAGTCTTTTATGTATAATGAAATGTTTTAGTATAATAAAAGGAAATAATTTTAAAATAGTATTTTTTCATAAGTTGTTTATATTGCCCTCATATCAAATGTGAAAACAGAATTGCAGTTTGTCTAGCCGTTAACGAAATATACACTGTTAACTATTTGATATTTGACCTCCAGGTCACCACTTCTTTCGCAAATGCTGTTCAATGCCCTCATACCAAATGTGAAAACAATATCTCAATATGTCTAGCCGTCTACGAAATATACACTGTTAACTATTTGACATTTGACCTCGAGGTCACCACTTTTTTCGCAAATACTGTTCAATGCCCTCATACGTAATGTGAAAACAGAATCTCAATATGTTTCACGGTTTACGATATATACATTGTTAAATATTTGGTCTTAGCAAACTGACATTGGCTCTAGCCTAGACAAGATGTAATCTCTGCTATGATATGTTGGATCATAGCCTCTGTAATTGGTGCTGTGTTGGAATCTATGCTATCTTAAATAGTAGCTGGAAACTGGACATTGAATCTCTGCTATGCTAAATAGGGCTGAAAATGGTTCATAACCTTTTGTACTAGGGGTTAAATACACTAGAACATTCAACAACTCAATATGTCTCACTGTTAAATGTTTGACCTTTGACCTCGTCTAGCCTAGGCGACATGTTATTTTGGGAATTCTTCAACCGGCGGTAACCGGAATTTGTGTATATTCAACCGGCAGCAATTTTGACATTTTTGATCACATATGCTGAGTAACGAACTCATCCAATCGATTTCATTGTTTTTTTTAGTTTCGTTCTGATCACTTAATCACTTAATTACGGACGCTATCGTGGTCACAGATAGCGTATCGAAAGCCGGCTTTTGGCAAATTTCAAGCGTCTGCCATTTTGCAAATTTTTTCGGATCATGCTGCTGAATTTTGTACCTGGTTTTCATCTGTTAACAATCACGGTAGGTATCGGAAACTACTGGCATGAAGGTCTCTTGGACTTTCCTTTCCTTAATTTTCTCGACACCGACGCACTCACGCATATCATTTTGTTCAGGTAAATGGGATATATCAATTGGTGAATGTCTTCTTGTCGAGATAATTTATATTACAGACGTAAGATGTTCAATATCTTCCATATGTATTTCTCGACAATGTTAATCAGAAAGCGAAAAATTTGACTTTTGGTCCATAATTCTATTCCCGTAAAAAACAACACAATCATACGTAGTGGAAATTGTTACAAAAAACCTACCTCAGTGTCATGGCAAGCTTTTTCATTGCAGGTACAGCCACTCTCGTGTTCGTATCTTTCTTCTGCAGTGTGTCCTTCAGTGTATGATATACCTCATCAAAACTTGCAACTGACATTCAGCAGTAATTAAAAAATTTAGATTCATCTTCCCGAAGTTAATCAAACAACACATAGAAAGCTCCTTGTGTTAGACGGCTACTAACTAATGGATGTACCCAATATTTTTTAGTTTTCTTGCGTTCCTTTATTATTTGCAGCCCTACGTACGCCACTACTGCACGGTGCCGATCATCCATCTTGACTGGCAAACTCGACGTAACATTTTTAGCTGCGTGTCAGCATTTCTCCGCATTGCCTTGCGGACAAAGTGCTTAAGACGTTCAGCATAAGTTCAGCACTCTTTCCGCTTGTCAGAACCGGGCCTGAAGGAGAAACAGGAGTGTATGGGCAACAAACATAAAGCAAGTAATCAAGACACGACCTCTCTCTCTCTCTCCCTCTCTCTCTCTCTCTCTCTCTATATATATATATATATATATATTGTGGACTAAGACTTCCTGTCTCTTAAGTCTGAGTACCATCCAAGCATTCGTCTGGTGTGACTGAGGCAATCCTTTAACAAGGGAGGCGAATACTGAGAGGATACTCCGGTAATGAACAAATTACCATGTGGCCTCCAACCAACCGGGATCAAGAAGGTGAATATCATTCCCAGTGTTCGTCTAGTGAACCTGAGGAAAACCTTACCTTGAAGCGACAAACACCTGGTAGGATATTCTCGGACGACGTAGCTGAAAGGTAGACATAAAATGGGGGAATTGACACTAGGAACCAAATTGAATAATAAGCTCAACTCTTATAAAAGGTGGGTTTATTAACCCTAGGACTGAACACTAATCATGGGAAGACGGGCTGAACGAGTCCCACCAGCGGTAATGAATTTCATACCAAGCGTTCTAATCACAATTCCACGTACCAGACAGACAGGGCTCAGATAGGGGTCGCTGGCTCCGACGTTCCCAAATTCTAAGGCTCCAAACAAGCAAGAACCAGTTAGCTCGCTAGTTCCCAAGTGACGCCCAATTCATTCGAGGACCAGAATGATTGGCTCTATGGCGCCCAAAGCCTTTCCAGGCTTTGGCTGTACGGGTAGATCAAGAACAGCAGGACCTGCCTAATTTGAGCAATGCAGCGATCTCTCCCAACTCCATCGGTCGACTATCACTAACTTCTCTTCTCTCTTCTCCTTTGCTGTCGCTGTATTTATGTGTTGAAGCGACGACCCTGGCGTGACAGTACAAATTGTTTCGTGTCTGAGCTGGAAACAGTGGCGACTTCGAAATGTGTTATCCCATTCTGTCCACATCCCCCCATTTAATCAGTTTCCGCTGATTAAGAAATAGGTGAGAGGATCCGCTCCGACAGTCTTACCATGATTAGAGTTCAAAATTGTACAAAATTCATTTTTTTTATTTAAAAACCTTTCTTCGCTTTTTAAGTGTGTTATCCTTTTCCCAAAATAATAAAGAATAAACACAAAAATCTTTCCCTTGAAAAAAAATGCAAATATAAAATGTTTTCTGTTGTTTACAAATGCACTCGTAACACCACGTGGTGTTGAGGCAGCAACCGACATTACTTGACGGAAACGCGGATGCAGAAAATGACTTCTTCCTGGCAGACATCTTGACTTGCTAAAGTGAATCTCCGTAGAGTTCCAGGCGAAAAAGAAAAAGAAAAAACACGTGAATGAATTAATTTAAACACATATAAACATATCATTGCAGTCTTTGAGCTGCTAGCTTGCCTTTTTGTCCAAGCGATATATCAAAACGATAAAAGAAAAAAAGTAAAAACACGTCATTTTTATCAACCGTTCTGGTTACACTATTGTGAGTCGTATCCTCGTTGCTACTTTTCATCATTGATTTGTCTCTTTGCCAGTTAGTCTGAAATGATGTAAAATAAAAATGAGAAAATAAACCTGGTTAAAATGATTTACACATATGCACTTCACCGAGCGTTCGTAAATCTATTGTCGCATGTAGAAACATGTCCTTCAATACAACGTAGGCTTTCACTTAGGTAGATAAACTGATTCTACCTAGATAGGAGGTAGAAAAGTACACTCAAAGATTTATTCGAATTGGAAAGAGAGGGGAGTGTGGAATTCTGATTCTCACTGCTTTATTTCATTACCATCTGGAAGGCTCCAACCCATCCGTTCATAAAAAATAACATACACTGTAGTATAAAGTGGAAGGCGGGTTTAGAGCAAAAATTGGGAGGTGATTCCGAAACATATGGGGGGTTAATTTCCGATAAGAAACGAGCATATAAGCAGCTGTTGAATCAATTGATTCGGAGTTACTTCTACGTGCGATTGCAAGAGCAATGTCCGATTTTATAATGCGGGACTGGTAACCTATATCTGAGAGTTGAAGATGAACCCGTGACCTAATGGCACACATATGGGAATAACCTGTTAAAGACATGTGCCGATGTAAACAAAAACAACTTGTAATTAACCTGAAGTGCTGACTTCCGTAGGAAAAATATTTCTAATGTGAATTTAACCAATAGTCCTTACTCGTAAAAAAGGAAAAAGAAAGCACAAACAACTCGTGGTTAGACAATCCATAGTCAGCGTAAATTTTTCCTGACAACGAACTTTGAGTTCTGTCTAGGCAAGACAACAGGAAAGAGCTCCTTACAAAAAAGAAAAAAACACATCAAAGACTACATAACAAAGCATGATCAGCACAATGTTGGCTTCACTTATTCACAACAAAACTACCACATCAGTAAAAACTGAACGGGAGGAGGGGGCGGGAAAAGAATGTGTCAATGCCGACTGACACATCGCGAGAAAACAAGAGTCAATGAAGTAACAATAATTTTCTTAGAGCTGAACCGAATTGAATTGTAGAACATAATGACAACCTTACATAACTTGTTTATTGTAGCACCGATTTCAACAAAACTTGCAAAAAAATCCGAAAATTTCCAAAATTTTGAGGAGATACTTGACTTCCCACACAATGCTGTCAAGTACATTTTACCTGAAAACACCTTCACTATCGGTAGAGATTTCTACGACCCTACAACACTAGTGTCAACCAAAAGCACCGCTTTTGTTGAGTAACTAGCCATACACACTGTCAAGTAACGTCTGGCAAAAATGCAGGGGATAACTTGCAGGCGATTTAGAGAAACTCTAATCGATCAGCACAGAATTCCACAAGCACACACAACAGCGAACTCACCGAAATGCGGGCGGTCATGCATTCGGTCCTGTCCTCGTAAACAAATTCCCATTCACACGACTATTTGCTGAAAAAAAAACTCGCAGCCTATAGACCCACACAAATAATCTGATAATTCCTACGAAAACGTCCTACGCCGTTTTGCAAAAGAAACATCGACATGCTCCAAACCAAACGTTCGAGCAGCACTGATTCTCGATATCAGCAATGCCATTAGACTGTCAACGAAAGCTGGCCCATGTCCAGGTAAACAGACAAACTACCAATGGAAAACACAAAATGAGAAACAAAAACTTACTCAAAAAATCACTCACACACAAAAAGGTGTCTTCAAAATAAAGGAACCATTCCTCAAAATATCATACATAAGAATGCCTAAAACAACAACACCAAAAAGCAAAAACCTCATAGATACAATCTTATGTCGCGAGAATTACTTTTAAAAAGAAAACAAACAAATGAGTGTGCTGCAATTGAAAACATTCGGTGGTAGTCAACATTCCGAAGAACGAAAATCCACTAATTCTAAAAAACATTGCCGAAAAGAATTTGAACAAAATCTTTACATTGAGCAAATTTTTGGACATAGATCTGATTCATGCGACCTGAAGCAAAAGTTGCCTAAATGCCATAAATTGAGTTGTCTTTGATGCATGTTACTGGAAAGACTTTACAAGAAATAGCACTTCACCCCTATTCACTGATGAAACAACGACCTTTCACGGAGGTGGGAGAAAAGACAAAGAATTCTAGAAAAAAACTTGGATGCAAGATAGCTAAGATACATTCTCCTAGCGGTCATCTTTCGACCTTGAGTTGGACTCGATAATCTGAGAACTCTTGTCAGCAACAGCTGAAGGAAGAATCTCATATTGCCTTGAATCTGTATGCACTGCATTTCCTACAAAACCAAACATGCATTTCTTTCACTAAGCATACTACAAACGTTGAATCAATATTACCGTGGCTTTACGAGATCGCATAAAGAACGAGAAACGAAAGACTAATTCACCCAAAAAGTAGACACTAATTTCACTAGAATTTCGAAACAAATATGGGGAAGACAACCTAAATGTGTTAAAATACAAAAAGAAACGTGGTGTGTACTACATATCGGGGAGAAACGTGGCCTGTACCTTAAACAGAAGACAACATGCCATCCTTCATTTGTGCATCCAAGGGGTGATTTTTACGTGTTTGGTCCAGGGGTACCTTGCATTTAGTGCCATTTACAACATGCTGTTTCTTGTAAGTGGCGGTCGGTACCGTGTACCGTGATGGCAGCCGTTCTACCACAGTTTCACCCTCCGAGATGTTGGTTAGATCGCTAGAGCACTGCCCCAACATGGCAAAAAACTTACAGGGTGGGCTGCTTTCGCCAGCGTCCAGAAGGAAACAGGGCAGGGTGGGTGGGTTTGGGAGAAAATTCTCCACCCA
>JAGDQP010001232.1:46605-72492 GCA_022664845.1 Lepisma saccharinum | reverse complement strand
ATGAATAATATGACACCCAGGTCCCATGGTCTAGGTGGGAAAAATCCAAACCCCCGTGATTTAGTCGATTATGATGATTGAGATATTTCAGGATTTCTCAGTTTCATCAGCCGAATTTTGGGATAGTACTCTGAGGAAGCGCTGATCACTAACTCCCTCATTCATGCCCTATCCTTTCCCGGTTTAAGCCAAAGATGGCGACGTGAATGAATTGTGGATTTACTTTATGGCCTGTAGGCATCTATGGCGCAACCACGATAGGGAATAATCAGGATATGGGAAGAAGTCGGCCAGGGCCTTTGTGAAGATAGAATCCCGGTATTCGCCTGGTGAAACTGACAAGGACACCCTGGAAAACCTCAGTCATTACTTTCGGGCGTGGGCTTTTAACTCACGTGCCTCTCCAGTGCCGATCCAAAATTCCGCATGCTGGTCATTGGACCATGGGGACTAGGTTTCAATTTAATGAATACATCACAGACGCGTGGCATCAACTTTACGTGAAAAAAGGGGGTAGGTTTCAGTATGACCTTCCGTGATACTAACTTGTCAGCCATATTGTCCTCCGAACTGAAACTTCTAAAGGAAAGACGATCATCCTGCGAGACAACTAGCCTACATATCAGCAGTAATGCTACCCTTATTATACTTACTACATTGGACAATAGATGTCACCCACAACAAGATCAATTTATTCTTTTCACCTCAACAGTAACGAATACGGAGCTCTTATACATGAAATTTTAATTTGGCTCAGGTGACTATGCCAATGTAACTTCCTGTCTAATACGAAGCCAAGATAACATATCTCGTAGACAAATTAGAGTTATCTGTTGCCATTGAAAACACTATTGAAATGTAGCAGCCAGTGTCCACAGAAATGCACACAGTTACTTTTCGTGGATGAGGGACAAAAACCAATCTGGCTAGTCAACAAGATGGTTCAGGGTAAGTTAGATCTGTCAAAAGGCAAGGTTTATATTTGTTGACTTGTAGATAATCGTCAACCTATAGAACACCTTCAACGGATGGACGAATAAAGGACATCCCACTGTTTACTGCAAGAGAAGAAAGTGTAACGCTTAATACACTCCCTTGAGGTACGATGTCTTCCTGTAACTAATACTCTGAATGACACTCACTGACACGTAAACAGAAATGACGAACAGTTAAGAAAAATTGATGAAAAATGGAAAATGAGGTTCCTAACAGCTCAGTCATAAAGCTGGCAAAAATGCTATATCTCCAGGCTTTCTCTAAATCAAAGAATACAGCGAGAACATGTTAATTGGGGGGTGGACACATTCTGAAGAATAGAATATAACCAGAAAAGCTGGTTGACAGTTGATCGATATTGTCAAAAAACACACTGATATTGGAAAGAAAATGATTAATTTCCAAGTACCATGTTAGACGGCGGTTTACATTCTGTCAAATTGCTTACATACGCAGCTAGCAGGAGCAATAGAATTGTAGGCTATGGCGGTTACTTTATCAGGTTTCAGAATGGGGATTACGATAGTTTCTCGCCAACAATCAGGAAAGCTCTCGATGCTCCAAATCTTGTTGTAAAGATTTAGCAAGAGGGCTTTATCTAGGGAGGAAAGGCACCGCAATATTTCATAATGGATCTCATCCCGTCCAGAGGATGTATTTCTACCATCACGCAAGGCAGTATCAAGTTCCCAGTCAGTACAAAAACATTATATGGTTCCATATTCTAAGAGTGTAAATATAAAGGGATTATCTCCACCTAAAACGTTATGTCGGGGAAAGCAGCACTACAGTGCTCAGAACTGGATACTGCTGAAAAAACAAGATTAGCGTCTTCTGTGGTGCATTTTCTTGTGCTTGAGCACTGAGAAGCTCGAAACGACAGTTACCCTGCAAACGTCTGATTATTCCTCACTCTTCTCGAATTGTAGTTTGTGAGTTAAAGGATATATACTCAGAGGTACGCCGAGTTCCTTTCATAAAATATTTAATATTTGCATGTGACTGTCCAACAACATTCAAACTGCTGTAGAATATCGGTTGAAAATCCGAAAAGAGCGATTGCTCCGTCACTTAGTACCTCGATTTCATCGTTTCACCAGGAAACAGAACGCCAACTTGGTGTTCGGCCAGACTGTGGGATGGAACATCTAGCAGCTCGCAAAATTTCACGGTTTAAGTACACAACTAAACCATGCAGGTACAACTCTTCTTGATCCAGTAGCTGGATTCGAGTTTCGTATTTACTCCAGTCAACAAGCTTCAGATGCCAATGCGGTAATTTTATTAGTGCTTTATAAAGGTTTAAAATGTTTAAAATAACTGGAAAGTAGTCCCTACCACGTAAGTCGTAATAAAAATGCCGTGACAGTATTGGAGCTAGAACTGGGCTACAGAAAGACATGTCTATCGCAGAGTGCTACTTATCAAGATAAAATACGTATCAACACCCGTATTTAACAAGACCAAATTAGAGGCATCAAGAAATGTTTCATCGATCCTACCGCGACCCCAAAGAACATAATAAGACTTAAAGTCTCGAACTAAAATAACAGGTTGGGGCACTTGCTTTAGAATATTCTAAAGATCTAAGAGTGTAAAGCCTTGTTCCCGTGTTATGTATAAATTCAAGGTTATAACGTGCTATTCAAGGTGCACACGAAGACTTGCAGATTGGTAGTGATGTAGAGAGCCGTCGAATAAATTGTGTCAACAATGCCAATGATGACACCTGCACATGCACGACCATCAGCTGGATAGTATGTGCGATAAAGTGTTTAGTTTTTCAACACTACACATTCAGTTGTTTTAATTTGGTTTCCTGAAACCAAAGACTAGCGGGAGAAATACCTGATAACAAGACTTGCAGTTCTTCATAGTGGTAATGTAATCCGTTTAGATTCCATTGGAGCATAGCTATCAAGTTGAAGATTCAAGAAAAACATTAACTCTTGAGTCTAAAAGGCTTCCCTCTTTTTTGACTTGAGTTCATTTCGAATCCATCAGATCATCTGTAACTATGTCTGAGGTTAAAGTTTAACTCATGTGGTTCATGGCACGCGGAGACTTGTTATTGAGCGTCTTGAGTAGCCAGAATATGTGACAAACGTTTTATACTCGACGCTAGTGGCAAGGCACGTGCAGATTTAGAAACTATACAAGAAATAAAAGTAGACATCACATAACCCTTTGAATTCTAGAAGTCCAGGTGTTTTTGGTCCCTCAACCTGCGTAGACAAAAATCGAAGAATTCTGAGAGTTTAAGAGTAGTGGGTAACTCTAGAGGCATATGTGATTGTGTTGCATCTGTTTGAGTTGACAGATCAGATGTCTGGTTGCCAACTCAGATACTCATAACAGCCCTTGAAGCTAACACATGTGAAAAGGCACCCGTTGGAAGTGTGCGTTTAACCGCTTTCACTCGCCGTTTAGCATCGGCAAAGGAGGTTTTCTACGACCATTAGCTCCTGAATATTTTCTTCCTCATTGAAAGTAGGACAATTGCGTGACCAAGCTGCATGGTCATCCTTGCAGTTTACTCACGGAGGTTCAATGAAGTGCAAGGGTCTGTGTCATGATTGGAAGTTCCCTATGTTATACTTACAGCAAAGATCACCTTACAGAATGAACAGGGATTGGCCATCTCGGTATGTAAGGTCTTACAGGTATGCTGTAATTCTCGGTCTTAATCGGTTCTGGGAGTGTTGGCATGGCAAATGTTAAGATCATAGTCTGGATGTATTGGAGTTTCCTTAGTCTTTGTGCTTCTGATGCGTTGTACCTAAACTAAATGTTGATCGGCGAGTTTAGCTTTAATCTTCTTTTCAGGAACATGGGCTAAATTCCAGCAAAATATAATACTCTGGCTGACATTTAGTTGTCGGTTAGGTTCAGTTTGAAGCTGCGCAGGTCCAAGAGTTTGTAGTTGAAAGAGATTGGTTGTCTGCTTTTTGCTATTACTCTCCACTAAAAATGTGCCAATGCGTAATTTCTTCATACTTTCGACTTGTCTTGCTTGATATATTATTTGTGTGTTAATTATAAAAGGATATAATTCTTTGAATCACCTGGACCATCTTTATAATCTTTGTCTTTGATTATAAGATCTTCTGTAACAGATGTCACGATCCTTGTCTGTTCCTTTGCTACGTTGTCACTGGCAGATGTTATGATGTTCTTCTTGGAGTTACAACGCTCAGTGACTTATTTCTTTATTAACAAGAACCTAGATACAGCACTAATGACCATTTTATACTGTGTTCCGAACAATAAAAGAAAACAACCAATAAAAAATCAAAATAACAAAATTGACTTTTACTATAATATCTTCACGCATACTTGTTTCTAATTCTCTGCCACTGCTCGAATTACTAACTGGATACGCCTTTTTTACTTTTTGTTAGTGGCTTTGTTTCCTATGCTTTTCTTTTCGCTTTTGGGGAAGGCGACTATTTAATGTATATTTTGGATCCATGTTTGAGTTATACCCATAAAATCTGCCTTGCAAAATGAAAAGTTCCATCTTTTAGAAAAACATAAGGATCGATAGGGCATTTTATGTTGCCTGAAAGGGTAAACTACATAGGGCCTACCATTTCCCTCTTTGTTCTCCTACCTAATTTTTTTCGTAGGGCTTCCTTCCACCGTCCACAGATACATAGCCATACACTGGAAAAGACTGTATAGCTACCTCAAATATACTTAGAGGTAATTTCATTTTCACGGCAATGTCTCCACTTCTACGAATTCGTTATAGGGAGCCAAAGAGGATGCCGGGTCCTGCCCTAATCACACTTGTCAGCAAGAGGTGGAAATCGACACAAAGTTATAAGTGGCTTGGGGCCAAGATCACTTGCACTCCCAACTGATGGCTGCTCTTGTGACTCTTGCTCCCCTAAGTGTTGGCGATACCAAGGGCTCGATGAATTCTCCAACTTCACACTTCCCAACGTTAACGAGCAAGACCATAAAAAATCTGTCATTCTCAGTCAGAAGCTATCCACCTGGTTCCACCCTCTTTCCCAAGACCCCAGAGGCCATTGTCAAAACTAATATGTAGCAAAATCGTGTCCGGGGTCATGTAAGGAGGTATCAGTTGCAGCAGAGGTGGAAATCGCAAGAATGAAGCGATCGAGGATGAAAATTAACTGAAGTATCCTCTCTGCTGGTTCTTCATTTGAGCAGCAATATTGTTAGCTTCTCGTGACGATTGGCAGTCCAACTACATCCTATTATAAGCTGCAGACCTGGGCAGGTCGAAACATGTCATTGCGATCTGTAAACCTGCGATGAGGCTGCCACTCTCCTACGCGAAACGAACAGCGATGGTCTGCTGCTCTGTCTATGGCAATGTATATCCAGACCTCGCTATCTATAGACCTGGATAGTCCTGTAACCTAGTTACATATGTTTCATTTTTATTGACTTCATTTTAGCATTAATTTTAGTTTTAGCCAATCTGTAGTAGATTAGCTTAGCGGAAATATAAGGTTCTGAGGATATATATTCGGTAGCTGACTTCAGACAATGTTGACATAATATTTAAGTTTTAGAAGTATCAATATACTCTAGTTCCTATACTTCAAATCTTCAGCAACTGAATCACCGGAAGGAACATGAGTCAATAACCAATATTTCGACATGATCACACGTTTGTTCTTCGAAAGCTATTAGATATTATCCACCTGCAAAATGACTGACTGAGAATTTACAACCAGAGACGTGCACATATGAAATCAATTGATAACGACATCCAATACCTAGATCGATTCTTAATCACGTTTCAAGTGCATAATTTGATGTGAATGGAAACACCTGTGTTCGTCCAGTGAAGTTTGTCATTGGTAATATCTCACATCTCTTTGTATCCAATCAAAGATACTCGATAAACTATATCCGCCATCGATCTAATTACATCTGCCGAACGTGCCAAGAACCGAATGCCAGAACTACGGGAAAGAACCAATTAGAGAATCTAATCTCCCTCAAATTTCCATAGAAAATGTTTCACCAGATTTCGACATCCTTCAGCCATTGACCCAATCATTACCACCTATAAATAACCCCTTATCCTATCTCTCGGCTCCCACTGTTCTATCTGAGATTGCTCAGTTAGCACGACATTAAAGTTTTATTTTTGAGTGTGACAGTCTATCTTCGTTTTGACTTTGCTTTATTCTGCGACAATTCGGACGCTGAAATTCTTCGTTTTGATTTGGCTTTACTCGGACTTCATAAGATTCTTCTAACATTTGAAAAGCGTAGTTCGCCGGTAGTGCATCGGATCTTAGGCATTGAAGACCAGTTACGAACTTCCGTGACATCGGCTAATTTCGGACCACTAACAAATTGAGTCTAAGAGATAAGACATTTTGGCAGTAATGACAGACGATTTTAGTGATTATAATTGAATTCCTTGGTTTGACGACTCCAATAATAATCTGATACCTATAATCATTACATTCTCAGCTTAGGTGAGTTGTTTTACTTTGTAATTTTGGTTTGGATTGACGAAAGTTATGGGAATTTTGTGTTACTGGAGTTATGATGTTTTGGTTTTTATAAGTAATAAAAAATGAAATAGGACTGGTGGTAGAAATTTTAATAAGGTTGGTTTGGGAAGCTTATTAGAATGAATGCCGAGTTGTGGTTTTTGCAATGATGGGCAGGACCATCGATGGTGGGGACCCTGTACGATGCTGAGAAAGGTTCCTAGTTCGACACTTACGCATTACCTACTTTGCGGTGCAGACACATGATTGTAGTCGTACCACACCTGTAAATCCTTGCCTGCCGATGCGTAGGTACTGTGGCATAATTTAATGTATGCGCGTTATGGCTGTATCGTTGGCCGTGCGGGAACATTATAAAACACAGTGAATTATCTTACCTGTTCCGCACATTCATGCACAAGTCCCCTATTCAATGTGCCCTTGTACACTCTATCACACATCGTGCAAACATTGAGGGCAACACGTACAAATTGCAAAACACCTGGCCGCATGTAAAATTTGGCACAGGAAAATACTTAAAACTAAACATGCATGTCTTATATTTGTTTGGGGAACACAATTGCACTTTCACGGGTAAATATTATCTTTATGAACAACACATAAAATACATTTATTTATTTATTTAGAACACAACAGGAGAACCTAATTACAATGTTCCATATTTTAGATTATTGTCGCCGCTAGGAGTACAATCAACATACAGTATTTTTTTTATACAATGTTATGAATTTGTTTAAGATTCATGTTATGAAAATCAATTTCCACAACTCTTTTACTTATGTCATTATAGGTTGCGCTCATTCTCCAAGTTGGTGACTTTTGCATAATATTTGTTCGCGGTTTTTGATAATAGAAGAATGCTGAGTTTTTGTTCTGGTTTTGGTTGATGGGACATGTATCTGAAAGTTTGAGAGCAGATTGATGCAATCTATTCTATATGTAAACACTTTGTAAAGAAAAATCATTTCATGAAGAGTACGTCTGTTCCCAAGACTCATCATGTTAAAGTTTGTATTTAATATTTTTTGCTATCAGTTCTCGGGTATACGCCTGTTTCTTTGTATACCAGGAATCTTCGGAATTTTGCTTGGATTTTCTCGAACTTGTCTGAGCTGCGTGCAGTACTTGGATTCCAGATAATGGTAGCATATTCAATTTTTGATCTTACACATGTCTGAAATAGACGCACGAGAGTTTCAGTCTTCCTGAAATCTTTTCGCATTCTTATTATTAATCCCAGATTTCTATACGCTTCATTAACAACTTTGTCTACATGAACGTCAAAATGCAATTTGGAATCAAATATTATACCTAGATCCTTTATTGTTTTGGGGTATGGTAGAGGCGTGTTATTAATTTCATATTTGAAATGCACAGCTCTCTGACGTCTCGTAAATGACATTACATTAGTTATCATTTGAAGTGAGTTATTGCTACACCATTTAACTATTTCGTTTATGCCAAGCTGTAGATTTTCACAATCGTTCATTGAATTGATAGTAGAGTAAATTTTTAAGTCGTCAGCAAATAAAAGTTTGTTAGGTGTTTTGGTACATGCAGGGAGATCATTAATGAACAATAAAAATAATAGGGGTCCTAGGTTCGACCCTTCAGGCACTCCAGAAGATACAGGATATTCTTTAGATATTCCACCTTTGTAAACAACATATTGTTTACGATCATTAAAATAGGACTCAGATAACTTAACCAGACCTGGGGGAAAATGAAATTGCCTAAGTTCCGTAAGAATGCAGTGATTTACTGTGTCAAATGCCTTAGCAAAGTCGGTGTACATTACATTCACTTGCTGGCCCTGGTCTGAGGTTGAAGTTATGTAGTCAGTAATGAGGCAAAGATTCGTTACAGTTGACCTGCCACTGAGGAAACCATGTTGAAATTCTGATATTGATGGTCTGACATGAATACTGATTTTTTTGTACAATATTGATTTTTTACTTTGGCAAATACGAAGAGCTCATAAGATGCTACTTGTTACCATGCCACTAATTTATATTTTCCCTCAAACTTTTTTAGCATAGTTAATGGAGACAGACTTGTGATGAAGCGAATAGCGGATTGTCCGGTCACAAACGGTAGGGTTCAATTAACACAGTTATTGTAGTTGCACTCCCTGCACTTTCCATCTACTGCGCTTTTCTCTATTATTTCGTAGAACTCAAATATAATGAAAATAACGCATATTTTGCTGGAATTTTTCCTGTACACACACTGGAACACTTGTTGACATGTTATATACAATTTCCACACTCGTTTTCTTATATTCATATAACTCTCTGCCAGTCTTCATTGTCGAAAACGAAAAACCTCAAGTCACTCTTCACAGCTCTGCGGTTGCATTTCAAGTAGTTTTTCGCGCTTCCTCTGGCCGCCAAGTGCTTTTCACATCCATTCCACCGTTATTTCTTCAAAATTGTCCAATGACGATTCGCTGTTCGAACCCAGTTCGAACCATTCGTTGTGCGTTGTCGGTTCAGGGGTCCTGCAGAGTGCATAATATCCTCACTTCGACTGACTTTCGTGACGTCATCATACATAGAGATAGGTGTTGGGGGAGTGTTTTTATTTTAGTTTTCTGTTAAACTAGAGCACTAAACACTGCACATGTAGTGTTAAGACAATCTAGGTCCTTATTTTACCATTGCATATCGTAGAAAGCGTCTATCACTGAAATATCTGCGAGAAAACCGACCATCTTTCTGAAACTCTAGGGAAATATCCGTTTTGGTGAACTGCAGATGGGCAAGTCCAAGTCGACCCAGTAGGTGGGTGAACTGGAAATTGCTTGAAATGAAGCACAACAAGTGTAATGGATCGGAGATGGAGAATGAGAGAAGAAAAATAGGTCAATGTCCTCTCTTCCAGCTGGCGCGGCAGAAAAATGGTATAGATGTGCTGGAGCTCTGTTGACTGTAGCAGCGAGGAAAATAAATTCTGATTTTGATGTAAATATTAAGCCGTCAACAAGCAAAGTCGGAGTTCGGGTATATCAGCATCACCCCAAAAGTATTTAAATGTTATCCTTTATCCCGAAATGTATCCGTGCATGTTAGTATTTAAGAAGTCTGGTGTATCAATGTTATCAGGTACCTTTTGTTCTAACAAAGCTACACCCAGGTTTCTAAACCCGGATCTGCCAGCTTCCAAAATTAACGCCTAAGTAGATCTTTAATAGTCCAAAGACATGTGATTAAACGGCAGTTTTACTTCGAATTTCAGCTGTTTGGAGCCCTGCTTAGCTTTCTGCCAAACGTCTGACAGTTAAATAGTTGTCCGGCTCTTTTTTTTTCCTTTTTTTAAAAAGAAAACTACCATATAGAAGGCATGACCGAGTTAGAATTTTAGTAACAATAGCCATTATTTCGATTTGTTATACAAACTACAGGCATTTCGCAGAGTGGTTATTTTCCAATGTTATTAATCTTTTAGGAGTCATATTTTTACATCGTGAGCTTAAATATTATTTTCTGCGAAAATCAGATACATTTAAATTAAAATTACTTTTTCCACCAAACCATTGGGAAAGGAAAAGGAAAGCTTCCTTTTTTACCAAAATTGGTAGGTATGAAAGATATATAAATCGTTTACGTTATTATCTGTAAGATAAATGTCAGACACTACTTTTAAAAAGATAAAAATACACTGTTAAACATTAAAATGCAACACTAAAAAGAAAACATCGGATTAATGCAAAATTTGCTGAATATGTAGAGCATGGAAAGATAAACTACTGATTAGCACGACAGCTCCGTGACGCATCAGAGGCGACAGGTATGTCATCTAGGAACGGCAATTGGAGGCAGAGAAAAGAACCACAGTGCAGTGGTCGACGACTGTTAGTATCACGTGAGTGTGTGTGGTCGAAAGATGCCTCGTCGTCGAATGCGGCAGCACTGTCGGAAGGTTTCCACCTTTGGTCGTGGAAGAATTGTGGTATATTGCGAGTGGAGTTTATCCTTCCACGACGTTGGTGCCCGTATTGGACGGACTAAGTCCATAGTGCAGCGGATTAGGACTCGATGGTTCACGAAGGCACTACGCAACGACATGCCGGATCCCAACTACCGCTCCATACCCTGGGCCGCGAGGACAGACGGCTTATGAGTTAGGGTGGGCCGAATTTTTGTTTCAGATGTTGGGGTTCGAATTGTCATCAAAAGCTGTGCATTGGTACCAAATAAAGCCATGCCAAATATGGCCGTCCTAAAACAATATTTAAGCGAGTGCCTGTACTCCTAAAAGGCCCAATTGTTTTTTGCAAATCAAGGAATAAAACTATGATTGAAGTTTCCAGATTTTGGGGTTCGAGTGGTTATGAAAAGTTGTGCATTGGTACGAAATTTAGCCATGGTACGAAATTTTGATCCGGCTGTTTCAGCAAACAAACCTAACGTAACATTCTACAACTTTTGCACGCTACTCAAACTCAAATTTCAAAAATAAATCGGTGGTTTTGGGGCCCCGAAAAAAATATTAAAAAGTTGTATTTAAGTGTCGTGCAAAAGTAGTAGAATGTTATCTTATGTTTGGTCGCCTCAAACACAGCCGGATCAAAAAATATTTACCCGGCCCCCTCAGCCCGCGAACACTTTAGTTTGAAAGCGACAAAAATGCTTGACGGCGAAGAAGGGCCACATTTGACATGGCTAAATTTCATACAAATGCACAACTTTTCATAACTACTCGAACCCCAAAATGTGGAAACTGGTATAAAATTTTTATTCCTTGTTTTGCAAAAGACAATTGGGTCCTTTAGGGGTCCAGGGGCTCGGTTAAATATTGTTTTAAATATTGTTTTATTTGGTACCAATGCACAACTTTTGATGACAACTCAAACCCCAATATCTGAAAAAATCGGCCCACCCTAATGTGCGTGTGGATTTGGCGAATCGAACAGCTACGTCCCAAACACTGGCTCACGCACTGGTGGATGTTGCACAGCGCCCAGTGTTCCGCGAACAGTTCTACGTCGTCTGGCAGTGCTGGGCATATTTGCACGGCGCCCATTGCTCACTGCAGAGCATAGCTATGAGCGACTACAAGGTTCCGCGAACGTCACGTATGGAGAGCGGAATGGCAGGGCTCGCTCTTTTTAGACAAAACCCGCAGTCTGTAGCATCATGATGGCTGCATTTATATCTGGCGGTGCCCTGGCGCTAGGCTGGACGTGGCCTCCGTCTTTCATCGCCACGTCGCACAGTGGGCGAAACGCATAATCTAGCTGTGCAAAAGTCTTATGTCAAAAACCATGCCTCAGTGTGGATCCAAAGCATTTATTTGCAACACTATAGTAACAACTAAACTGGAACAAAAACATGAGTACGAGAAAACAAAATGGCTCTTACAATAAGTGTGTATTATATACAAGATATGAATGTATGAAGCAGTTTCCGGAACATCATTCACTATCACTTTCGCTTTCACAATCTGGGGAGAAGTCAGGAATGAGAGAAGGCTGGGTCAAGAGAGATTTGACGTCATCATCAAGTCTCCAAGTCTTATGTGATCGAGCAATGTAACCACTTTGAGAAATGGAAGAGATAAAAGGATCAGAGGAAAAGAGCATGGTATTCATTAAATCTGTCATTGTTTGCACGCGGTTAAATTTGCGTGTATGGAACTCCCTGTATCGTCTTAAATCTTTATTTCTCGCTTCCATAGCTTCCTCTGAAAACATACCAATAGGGAGGACAGCAGCTGTGATGATATCTGCCCCATGAATTAGCAGTTTATGTACACTAGATGGCATGTAGTACCAAGAGTACAGTTCAACAAACCTTTCAGCAGTCACTTTTGAGTAATTACGGAACGCTTCCACATTCACCGCATAACCGCATGAAATTGTTTGCAGTACCACGTGGAAACGATTTATTAACTCTTCATCGATGCCTGTGATAGATGATTCCACTGCTCAAAAAAACGCCTGGCAGTATTACCATCGTTCGTTGTACCACACCCTGGCTTTGGAATACCAACTAATAGTCCCATTTTAGTTTTTAAGTCATCTTGATTTCATTTTTTCGTTTGCTGAAAGTGTTCCTTATCCACTAACGTACGCATTTGCCAATTTTTGACGTTACGACGATATGCGATGTGTAGAATGAACTCAAAACACCTTATCCAAGCATGCAGTATTGAAAGACCAAATTCATATTTTGCTTTCATCCGTCGAAAGTTGCTCTATGAATTGTAAGTTATTCATATTTTTGGGGTCACCCCACAAATTCCGCATGCTTGAGTTGAAGTATCAGCAATGATCCCAAACATTTCCCCATCAATCATTGTTAATTTACAGACACAGATGTAAATATGATATCGTGGCCACAAATATGGACAACAGTGGGACAAAGTCCTTGGATCTGCTCTTCGACAATCTCCATTTCACGTTTTGACAGCTTCACAGTTTCTTGCTCAAATAAGAGTTTAATAGGCCTGCAGAATCTTGTTTAGGAAGGTCGAGGATTCTGCCAAATAATAGCATTGGTTTTATTTGCACGCATATGTAGTGGAACTATACACACTGCAAATAGAAAGGAATCAGTTTTAGCACCTTCATCATTATCACAGAATATTTGCTTGTATGTGGAATGGCCAGAGCTACCATCACAACTCCACTTAAAAATAACTGTAACACCATCCGATAAATGATCGACGTTTTGAGATAATACATCATCTTGAACCTTGACTAATCTAGTTATTGTGTGGTCCACAAGTGCCTGAACTGATACACCTGATGATGATTCACTAACTGTAATTGATTGCATATTGGGATAACAATCTTTCTTTGTTTTCTGGATTTGATCGTAGGAAGGATATATATTTGCACTACGTGTCTTCGCAACAGACTGAACTAATTTGTACGAATGTTTGGTAAAACGTCCTTCTATATACAGTGAAAGTGCTTCTTCAGGCGCATACTTGGTAGGTTCCTGGTTCGATGATTTCCATGATTTTTTAATTTTCGTAGCCCTCGTTGGTGTTGTTTCAGAGACCTCACGCACCAAGCTTGCTGCATCTCTTCTCCCAGACAAGCGTAAACTACTTTGGGCGGCAAATGCTAATTCTTCTGTTGAATGTGTCTTCACTAACGAGGAAACTTTTCTCTTCTTCGATGATACGGACAGTTGTTCAAATTCCTTCGGTGGCCTTCCGAGTGTGCTGCAGGATGATGGCCCTGGTTCTGGATCCTCTTGTCGCTGTTGAGGCACAAAGCTAACATTTTTATCCAGCCACTTACCTTCTCGTGATAAAAATGCCTTCAGTACACGATTATATTTCTGCCATTTTTGATACACTTTGCTATTAAAATTGTTTACTTGCTGCTGAATGTACTCGTTTTTATCTGTGTTTGTCTTCTCCAGTCCCAGTCTGCTCCAGACATATATTGCAACTGCAGAATTTTTGGCAGTTAGGGTTCTTTCTTCACGCCAAATATGAAACAACTCTCTCCGGGATATAGACATCGTATCTGCACACATCATCAGGTTGCAGTTTGCTGCAGCTAATGTCACTATTATTGCATAAGAGAACATTCATTTATTGCACATAAACATATTTCGCGGTGGATATCTTTATTGTTTTCCCATTAAAATGGAATATCACATACTTTTTTGTACGAAAAGCATCTTCCGATGTTGTACGAGTGCTACTTGTGGTACACTCATTTAATTTTGCAGTCAATTTTTATTTCAATAACAGTACATCCCTGCAGCAGAAAATGCAGTAGTTCTCGTTTCCTAACAGTCGAGCAAACTTGGAGCACGATGGGTTAACTTTGACCCTCTAAATATGACCACCATTAGTAATACCTGCTGCTGTAATACCCGTCTTTTATACGTGCAAACCCATTTCCCTGCAGAACGTCATATTTCTCTACTGTTGTTCCTGTCATCTGTGGTTTCTTTGTAACTCATTACGGGTACAATGGGTGCAATTCCAAGCAACTTCATTTTGGACTTTTGCACAGCTAGATTGTGCATTTCGTCCAGTGTGCGTCGGTCCAGCACCGGGTGTTATGGTTTGGGGTGCCATTGGATTCAATGCCTGTTCGTGTCTCCTACGCCTTGACGGACATGTGACCAGCCAACGGTACTTCGACAGTGTGTTGGACCCGGTTATAGCCCCTTTAGTGCAGGCCCTGCCGGGGACCGCATACCAGCAGTATACCGCGCACCCGCTTGTGGCACGTGATGTCTCTTGACTCAATGTTTTTCCTATTTCGTAGGCCGGCGCGTTCACCTCATTTTTCGCCGATGGAACACCTCTGGTCCATGATTGTGCAACATCTTTCACGCAAGCGACCTCCTCTAACTACAGTTTATAAGCTGTGGCATCGTGTCGAAAACGCATGGTTACCATACCCCAGAAGGACACTCAGAGTCCCATCCTGTCTGTACATCGTCGTGTTGCAGCCATTCTGAACGCCCATGATGCGCCCATAGGCTACTGACCTTCGGCAGTTCTATTCCGCTCTCGCTACGTTGTAACGCATTGCACAAAGCGGTAAGTGTAATCATTTGTTACTTGTACCTTACGGTACCTATCTGCCAAATTTGGGGCTGTTATCTTCTCTCCTTAATGGTGTTGCATTCTTTAATGGCGAGAAGTATGTTTCAATTCATCATACACAGTTCTTGTCAAAAACTATGTATGAACACTTCTTTCACACCTTGTGTGTGTGTGTGTGTGTGTGAAGCTCTTACTGAAGGAACCTCTTAGAATTCTTCAACAAATTCGTAACGATTGAAGACCACAGGAAAAGAACGTGCTTTGTCCATTTTTGGCGACATTGAGATAAGAGTGCCATCTGAAGTTCTTTGAAGGTCCTTTTTAATAAGCTATCATGCATGAAGATAGCATGTGTAGTCCGTCTGCTACAAACAAATCTTTATTTGATGTGAAGGTATACGCAATGCTAATTATGAACATTCTCCTGAAAAATCAAGAAAATCGACGAAATACGTTCTTTTCTTGTCTTCAATTGACATCGTTATCTTCACCAATTAACTAAACGTTTTCAAATGCTAACAATGCTGAAGTATTGCATTATACCTATTGTAACATGGAATAGAAATGTGTTACTTTGAATAACTCATTAATACTAGCAACCAATTATATTATATCTCTATGGAATCTTTTTTATATAGTTGTCACGTGCCTTCACATTTTCCCGTCAGCCCTTGCGAACCATTGCGTGATATGGTAGTGCACCTAATGTACTACATACTTTTTTAACATCTCTCTCTTAGCATAAGATTAAGATATTACTTGAAATATCTATATGTAGATCCTATGAGTGAATAAAAATACGTTTGTGCTAAAACGTAAAATGAAGTTTCTTTATTACATTATTTTCAGGTTCAAGATTACTATCAAGTTGTGAAGAATCCGATGTTTCTCGAAACTGTTGCATATAAATTAAAGAACAGAATATATGAAACTATTGACCAATATGTCCATGATTTTCGAAGGATTTTTTACAATTGTCGGTTATATAATAAGGCAAGTGAAAATTATTTTCTTAAACAAGTAAAGGTAGTGTTATGCATAGATGTTTCTTTGCAAGGAATATAAAGCTAAGTGAAGTATAAATATAAATTAATAATAAAAGCCTTTATGGTCAAAAGACCCCAGTGTGCAACGTATGTCACAAAATTAGAAGTGTGCAGTATGACGGATAATTTTAATTAGGAGAAATCGCTATTTTCAAATGAGCCATTTTAATAATAATAATAATGAAACTCGCTTCTACTCTTATTGAAAGAAGTACTAATTCATATATAGATTTTCCAATGCATAAATAGATGTTCCAATGGATATATAGATTTTCCAGTCCAATGCAATAGATTTTCCATCCTTTAATTCTATATGAGAGCCAACTTGATAGGGCTTACGAAGTAAGGTGGGTGGTTAGTCCCACGCTCGCTCGGCAGTCTTTACCTCCCAATGTGCAAATAAGTAGGATTTGTACTCAACTTGACTGGCGCTTAATGCGTCTCATGAAGACAATTAAGAAACTCTCCAGCATCCTTACTTGAAGTACTTGAACTAACGAAGTAGTAAGGTTGGTTTTAGCACTAGAAAGTGCTAACGAGGCACTAATGAGAGTGTTTGAAATCAAATCTACAAATTCATGAATGAACTTTAACCTGAACCTTTGGCAGTAGCACCTTCTCTAACGAAGCACTAACGTAAGAAATTGGTGAACTAAAAAGCAATAACGATGCACTAACCATGTGCTTGAAGTAGCGGAGCTCCCTTGACCTTGGCTCCGCAATGTATTTTAGCTTCTATTATCTACGCTAATGAAGAACTAACGAAAAATCCTTTCATTTTAAGCACTAACGATTCACTAATGATTGGCACAAATTATACCGTTACGAACTCCTGAATTAACTTGAATGTGAACCTGACTCCAACATGATTTTGGATCTAGCAACTATTCCATTTAAGCACTAACGATACACTAACCACTAGTACTAATATTATCGTTAGTGATTGAAGTGTGGGGATAGCGTTAACTTGGTATCCAAATTTTTTGCTTCTAGCACCTGCATCAATTAAACGGTAGTATTTTTGCGCTAGGAAGCACTAACGATCCACTAACCATTGACACTAACTTCGTTGTTAGTGCTCCAAGTGGGGGCGATCACGGACGAACATTAGGGTCATAAGCATCAACGTGCACTAATGATGAAATAATATTACAATATCCTTGGGTGTGAAGGCGTCAAAATATTTTTATTGGTGAGGCCTCATTGGCAATTTTATATTCAAATTTCGCTGAAGAATGGAACACTAATGTTAGTGTAATGTGCACAACTGTCCACTAACGATGTGCTTACGAACTAAATATTTGTGGGTCCGCATGCGTCAAATCTCTTTGGATCGCAATAACTTGAAATCAAGTTAATTGCACTAATACTGGCTTAAGAATGAAGCACTAACGTAAGTGTCATATGTATTAACGATGCGCAATCGATTCAATAGGTCTGGGCCCGGTTGCTTAAAATCTTAATAAGTAAGGTCCCACACAGATAGATAAAATGAATTTAATGGGCGGTAACAGCACTATGGCTTAAGCCCGTCCCGTTAAGGTTTCACACATATATCTTCTCTATTTCACACAAAAATTGAGTACTAACGTTAGTGTCATATGCTCTAACATGCACTTACCAACCAATGTATTTAGATTCGGATACGTCTCAAATATATATGTAAATTGGGCTATCTTGGCCCCAAGTTGCTCAACCCATAATTTCTTTCTACATCTCGCTAAAATTGGAGTACTAACGTTAGTGCTACATGAACTAACAAGTTGCTAACAATCACATGAGTTTGGGTCCGTATAGATCTAAAAAAAAAATTCTGCGAAGTTGTTTCCATCCACAGTTTATTACTCACTATATCTCACTTAGGAATGAGGCACTAACGTTAGAATCATATATTTGGGTCCGCATTGTCCCCCAATATCTTTGTGGGCCGAAGCCAAATTTTATTTCCTATATCTTGCTCAAGAATGGAACACAAAGGTGCGCCAGTGATGCACTAACAATATCATATATTTAGGTCCAGATAGGATCTTAAATGTCTTTATGGGTAAGGCCAACTTGACCTCAAGTTGGTCCCACCCAGAGTTTTCTTGCTGAACTCGCTTAAGAATGAAGCACTAATGCCAGTGTCGTGTGCACTAACGATGTGCTAACGAACATATATGGTTTTATTCGCGAGACTTACGGAGGATTATGAGTGAGACAAATTTTTTTCTCAAGTTGACTGACCACGCAGTTTTTACTTCTCTCTCGGGTCGCATTAGAGCACTAATTAGGACGCTAGCTCTAACGATGCACTAACGAACACATATGGTTTAACTCACGAAAGTTTTACGGAAAATGAAGCGGGGATCAACCTTGCTACAAGTTGGCCGCCCCATAATATTTACCTCTTTCTCAGTTCCCATTAGAACACTGACGATGCTCGGGTCGCTAGCACTAAAGTGCCCTAACGAACACATATGGTTTAACCCGCGAAAGCACTTGGGGAATTTATGGGGGAGCAAGTTGACATAAAGTTATCCGCCCCACAGCTTATCACTTCTGTCTTCGCTCCCATTGGAAAACTAATGTGAGTGTCATATGCACTAACGATGCACTATCGATCTCATACATTTAGGTCCACATGGTCTAAAATTTCTTTCTGGGTGAGGCTAACTTGACGTCAAGTTGGTCCCACCCACAATTTTGACCTAATTCTCGCTTAAGCATGGAGCAGTAATGTTAATGTTATGTGCACTAATGATGCACTAACAAACATGTATGTTCTATTTGCGAGAGTCTTACGGACGACTATGCGAGTTGCCAATTGACATCAAGTTGACTGCCTACGAAATTTTTTACTTCTGTCTGTGGTCACATTACAGCCCTAACATTGGGTATCTATCACTAGCGTGCACTAACGATGCACTAACCAACCCATATGGTTTAACCGGCGAAAGCTTTACGAAAGCTTATGGGGGCAATTTGACATCAAGTTGTCCCCTACAGTATTTGTCTTCTCTCTTTGATCCCATCGGAGCATTAACGTTAGTGTCATGTGCACTAACGACGCACTAATGAATTCATGTGATCTATTCAAGTTGTCCCCTACAGTATTTGTCTTCTCTCTTTGTTCCCATCGGAGCATTAACGTTAGTGTCATGTGCACTAACGACGAACTAACGAATTCATGTGATCTAATTCTCCAACTCGGAGCTCAGTAAAAGTTGTTGTTTTAGAATTAAGAGCATACACACCATGACCTTGATTTGTTCACTAGAAACCGCTGAAAGAGTTGAGAATGAAGCGTGTTTATACACCTGAATATGGAAACTAGAAGACAAAGGGAGTTTATTTATTAAATATAAATAGAATGCTTGTGTATAGATATGAGTTTGAATGACTGATATCTATAAATAGCTAGAAATTGGTCGGATCACCACTCCAATCTTCTTGATACACCCAACTTTCGTGGTCCTGACGGTAACGGCGCTGACGTCAGATTGGCAATGGGTAGGTACGCGGGATTTAACATCACGGCGGACTATCCTGAAGAAGTTTTCCAGGGTTTCCACCAGTTTCATCAGACGAATGTCGAGATCGTACCGTAAGTAAGGTCCTATCCGATACCTTCTTCATCTTCTACCTAACTCATTCCGGCCTGAGCCAAAAATACCAAAAGTTAATAAATAAATTCAAATTCGAAATTCATGAGATATGCAGATGAAAAAGAATACAGCAATTCGCATAAACTATTTCCTTAACAAGGTATATAAACAATGATTATGCCAGACCACCTTCCCCTGTGAAGGGGTGTCACCCTCCTAAATTCTCGAGCGCAGCCCCCAACATAAAATATTTAGGATCAAAAATCGATAGAAACCGTGCAAAACTCACTTAAACTCCCCAAATTTTGACTTTACACCTCCCCGAATCTCAAGATCATGGCGGAATACTGGATATAAGCAATCATATAGTTTAGTTTGAGTTCTCGTAGCTGCCATTGGCGGAAGGAGTTCTCTCCGTGGGTTGCTGCACAACTGTGAAGGCACTGTCTCTCGTTGCACTTGTGTTGTGATTGAGTAGACAACTGAGAAGTATAGTAATCTCACCTACTGCAAAAGCGGAAAAGCAATTCTTATTGCTATTTGTTACTCTTAAGCAATATAATTGCTAACTTAACTGCAAAATAGCAATTCATATTGCTAAATAGCGAGAGTTAAGCACCAGTGTATTTTTGTGTGTATTTTTGTACTAATCATTAATTCTTTTACAGACGGTTGGCGTCTGAACCAGGTAACGGTGACAAGACTGGGTAGCGCCACTATGGCTTTCGGTGACCTATACTAAGATCGCTGTGGAGAGATCCTGGTCTGTCTTCGTTCACTGAAGAAGATATTGCATTGCCAATCCATCAGGGAGACCAACGTTTAGAAATATTCTATACTTAGAAACGAATTCAGTTTGTTTCCTTAAGTTTATTATAGGTTACGTTAGATTATAGGCCCTAGGCCGTTTATTCCAGTTTAGAGTGGTCTCATCTATTCTCTGTGCGGACAGACACGTTCTCCTAAAAAGAGCCATGGCCCTAAAAAGAGCCGTCATCCGTAGACATGACGCCCGAAACAAGGAGTCGGGCGAAAGGCCAGTTGGTCCCTGACGCGCGTCCCGGTACTATTTTCCGATGACTCAGCTGACGCAGAGAACAACTCCTTTATTAGAATCACTAGTAAGAAGAAGACGAAGTCAACCTCATTAGAGAATCTAGAATTAGATCTTGCACTTTCTGCTGACACAGATAATGAATCAGTACATTCCACCCACTCCGCCCATTCTACTAAATCAGACAAAAGCAGGAAGTCATTCGCAGACGCTGTAAAGACGCCAGTTAAAGACAAAGCTGGGTCTCACTTGTCAGAGACTCACTTGATAGCAAAAATACAGACGCCGTTTCAGCTTCAATACACGATTACAAGTCTTATATGGCTATCAGTAAACAGTTTAGCAGCATCAGTGTCCCCTGTAGACGGGAAGAGTATAAGATTACAGCTTTGAAGCAAGCCACTTACTCTCTTCCCTTATAGAATCACTAGAAAAATCAAAGGTTGAGTTCTATACACACTCAGCCTCAAACCCGATTAAAGTCGTAATTCGAGGCCTCCCAATGAATTGACTGATTTAGAGGTCCAGGACTATTTGAAAGCAGAACTCGATTGTTCCACCCTAACAGTCACTAAGATGCGAAAAAATACTAATGAGGGAAAAGTGGAAATTCCACACTTCCTAACTGAGGTCCCGGATCTAGATGTTAAGAAACAGCTCGTAACTTTCAAGCACATATTCCAGGTTAGGGTTAGGATAGAGGAATATGTGCAGCAGGTTGAAATTGAACAATGCCATTTATGACAAAATTTTAATCTGGTAGTGCAAATTGCCGATATAAGCCCAGATGTGTTAAATGCGCAGGTTCACATCGCACATCTGTGTGTAAGAAAATGTTAGATCAAAATCCACAATGCTTCAACTGCAATGGAAAAGATCCGGCTAGCTACAGAGGTTGACCAGTTTATGTTAAGTTACTGGGCATGAAGCGAAGCAAAGTAGGGAACACCAAACCCAAGACCACCCCTGCTCCAAACGGTATGGATTTCATTCCACTACAACCCAGCACGTCATTATTTTCTTTGATGTCCTATACCTTCCACCTCCACCCAAGAACCTTATTTTGCACCATCTGGTATCATTTCGAAATCAGAGAAGGTTCCTTCTCCTAAACGTATCGCCCCAACCGCACCCCCAAAACAAGAACTAACTTAAAGCTAAACATACAAACCCCAATCAAACTGAACGCACAAAACCACACAGACAGTGAAAACAGTATTGTTCACACACTTTATAGGGACAAGATTGCTATTTCACAACGGGAAAAGCTTCTGACTTACCTTGTGGCCTACAACTCAGTTTTGAGAACCTTGATCTCATGCTGACTGACATTATTGCTAATTTGGAACGTAAAGACCTACTTAGTTATTTAAAGCGTTTGTTGCAGTTCTACAACTACAACAAACACGAATTTATTTTCATCATAATCCAGTTCTTAGTTTCTTTTGCTCTTGCTGCGGATGGGTCTGTAACCTAAGGTAATATCTCTTATTCTTGCCTGGAATGCCCAGGTTGTCTCCCAAAAGGTCGACGAGCTAGACCTAAATATCATTTACGAAATAATATTTAACACGTTCATTGCCCACTGCTCAAGCGCCAGTAGCAGTTGTAGATGGTCCCGTGAAGATCTGACCCGAAACTACTACGATTCGTGGGGGTAAGAAGAAATTTTCAAGTGGAGCCTCTGTTGCGCGAAGACTACGTGCTGCTGACACCACACCAACGGGGCACGTAGTGATATATTATGCTCCCCAAGGGTCGTTCCGCACTGCCGCTGGACATCGTCGAAGAAACCAATCGTTAAGAGAACTAACCTCCCCGTTAGGAGACCAATCCTCTCTATGGCCTCTCGAACGAGAGATCAGTATCCAGTAGTTTATCCTCTTAATCAGATAAGACAGTTGCTTCGTGGGGACCTCTTTGAAAGAGACTCGCTTGTTCTCAAGGAGAACTGTTTGAGAGTCCAGTCCCCAGCTAAAGCGATATCTCCGTTGAAGAAACTACTACACCCAATTATTCGCCTCTTATATTGAGAGACTGAATAGCTGGGGGGACCTCTAAGAAAGAGGGGGGATTATCCATTCTAAAATACCAACAATATAATTGCTGGCGCACGATTTATTTAGTGCTTGTGTTACGATCTAAATTACACAACCACCTCAGCCGGTATATTCAGGCTTTCTACAAGTGTTCACTTTTTACTTGAAATGACATACAAAACAAATATTAATAGATAAAGGGATAATTCAGTTCTTCTTCCTTCTTAATATGTATAAAGTTCCACTTAAAACATTCTTTAAAAATATAATGATTAACAGGGAAACTAATTATTGTTACTTGCAACGCTTTGCGCATCACTTGAGCTACAGAATTTACACTGACGGCAACAGTCATGCAAGGCAGGCCGTTGCAAATATATCGGTAGCTTTTGTTTCTGACAGTGAGACTAATTTAATAGCTAAAGATATATTTTTACATCAGGTCGTAGTAGTTACAGACATGATAGGAAAGACGTAAACACTAAGCACGGTGTATTAGCAGTAGTTAAGTCCACTTGTAAACATGAGTACGTCCCCATCTCCCAGCTGCAGACTATGGAAGCCATAACGATTAAAATCTTTATTAAAAATAGGCCATTGGAATTTACAATATCCTTCAGTAAAGATAGATACTAACGATGTAACCTTGCTAACAAAACTGGGGAGTAATTATGTTAGGTGATTGAAACAGTAAGCATTCTGCGTTTAACAGTAGACATGGTAATAAGAATGGAGATAGACTATTTAACTACTTGTGTAAAACTAGTACACAAATTCTCTCTCAAAATAAACCGACTTATTTTCCTATAATTGTAATAACAAACCGGATATTATAGACTATGCGTTATATGTTAGCCTATCAACAGATACTGATGAGAACTTGATGTCTGATCACGTGCTTATTATCGTATCTATTTACTCGCGCCAAGATCAAAACGAAAGAATGCGAACTGGAACAATTTTCGAGAGAAAGTCACATCAGATTTAAACAATCGAGTTATAATTCAAAGCAAGGACGACATGGATCGAGCTGTCAATCACCTCACAGAGGTGACTCGTAGGTCGATGGATCAATCCATTCCTAAAAATCATACTCCCATTCACTTAAGCAAACTTCCAGAGATGATCCTAGATTTAATCAAAACTGGAAATAAATTGAATAAAAAATATCAACAGACTAGGGATCCACTGTATAAGCATTCTATCCATAACCTTAGAAGGGTCATTGAACTTGAACTAGCTGAACATAAAGATAAAGTTTCCAAGTTGAGTTTCAAGGATAACTCCCTCTGAAAGTACACTAAAAGCCTAACCAAGGAATTCATTAATGTACCATGTATCCATGGTCAAAATGGCTTACTCTACTCTGCTCAAGAGAAAGCTGATGTCATTGCTGATTCATTAGAAGGTTCCTTTCAACCCAATCATGAACTAGCCGACGATGCCCGTGATAAGAAAGTAAAAAATAAGTAAATGAATTTGTAACCTTGGTTCCAACAGAAGAATTTCCAAGTTAAAATGTCGGAAATTACACAGACTATTAAATAGGCCAAAGGCCTAAAAGCCCCGGCTTCTGATAAAATTCAGAATATTGTTTTAAAACAACTCCTTAAAACCGCTCTCAAATATCTTAAACACATAATTAATAATATGCTCAAATTGAGCCATTTTCCAACAACGTGGAAACATGCTAAAATAATAGCTATCCCCAGGCCTAATAAAGATAGTCAATTTCCGCAGAATCATAGGCCTATCAGTCTTCTTACCACTATGGCCAAAGTAGCTGAAAGTGTTGTGTATAGAAGACTGAAATATTACTTGTCCGAAAACAATGTAATTGCAACAGAGCAGTTTGGTTTCAGAGCCAAACAGTCAATCACCCATTAATTGGCAAGATTAATTGAATTTATTACGGACAAGCTCAATAAAAAACAAATAGCAGGGGCAGCTCTATTGGATGTGGAGAAAGCTTTTGACAGATGCTGGTATCCTGGCATCATGTATAAGATGATCAAGGCCGATATCCCCCCCCCCTCTACATTATTCACTTTTTCCGTCCATATCTAAAGGATTGAACGTTCAACGTCTGGCACCAGAATAAGAATTGCTCCAATAAAGAAATAAAAGCAGGAGTCCCACGGGGATCCCTTTTAGGCCCAATTTTATTCCTTCTCTATGTAAAACTCTGGTAAACCTTATTTTTTATATGGACCAGTCTAGTAACTTTGGACTTCGGCCCGTCAAGAATCGCCTTTAGCTCTTAAAATCCACACCCATGCACCTGCCGGGACTCGAACCCAGGACCTTCGAACCGATGGTCTACCACCGCAGACAGCTCGGCCACCCGGCCGACCCCATCTCTATGTAAATGACATCCCAAGGTGTCCTAAAACCGAAATAGCTATGTCCACGGATGATACGATAATTTATTCAGCTTCATTTCTACGCAATACATACATTAACCAGGAACATCCTGATATTCTTAAGCCATGGCTTAAGAGATGGAAGATTAAAGTTAACGGAGCAAATGTGAAGCGATTCAATTCACTAAAAGGCGCCGCAATCCGGACACATAATTAGTACTAAACCGCACTAAAATAGATTAGTTCAAGCAGATTGAATACTTAGGTCTAACATTAGACCGCACGCTAATTTTCGCTAAACATACGTGACTTCAATTAGGTAAGGCGCATGGGTGTATGCTTCAACTCGCGGCACTCTTTAAATCCCCTACACTTAATATGCAAAGTAAACTAACACTATACAAAATGCTCGTTCGACCTATTATAACTTATGCAGCTCCGCCTTGGGCTTTTGCTTCGAACTGTCATATCAACAGGCTGAAAAAAGTACAGTATCGAGCCGTCAGACTCATACTGGGACTAAACCGATTCATTCCGGTTGCAGGGCTCCAGAGGGATTTGGATTTACACACGATCAGAGCCCACCTTAAAAATCTAATCAAATCATTTTATTCATCCTCCCAAGACAACCCAAATAAACTAGTAAGTGCATATGGTACTTACACTCCAAAAATGCCAAAGCAAAACCCATATGAAAAGAAAACGAGAACTCGTAATAGAGTTTAGTAATCGATGACTGTACATAGTATGCAAACTAATAATTTTG
>JAGDQP010001232.1:21106-46505 GCA_022664845.1 Lepisma saccharinum | reverse complement strand
CATTATACTAACTAACAACTCTCAAGAACATAATCATACTTGACTCAGATTACTAAACAATATTAGATGTAATAACAATATGTTATTCCAGGCAACGCGGCATCGGGCGCGTAAGCATGTGAAACCGACCTTACTAAATGTTTCACTTAGTAGTGAATAGTTCCTTATTCCTAACACTGTAGTTTTAAAACCTTACACTAGCTCATACCTAAATAACAGTCTCCGACAGCGGGTTTTCTAGACCCTTCACGTACTGTGGAATTTTTTATCCGCTGTACTAACAATCTGGGATTCAGGTTTTAATATCAATATTACCGACCCAAGTTTTCTTACCGGCTTTTCTTATCCTCTATCAAAGATAAATCTTTTTCGCGTTTTCCTATCTTCCTTTTTCACCTTCTTTCTCTATCTTTGATGTAGTGGTAAATGTCTTGTGTAGATAGAAACCTCTAGTTTACCTCCTTCCTATGCTTTAAGTAGTTTACCTCCTTCCTACTTAATAGTATGCCTGGTGGTGGTGACCTTGGAGGGACCCGACTATTTTAGTGTTTCTGTTGGTTTTTTTAACTTTGTATTGTTTTTTTTAGTTCAAGTTCAAAGAATCATAGCTTCGAGAACGCAAAACGAAGAATAAAATCATTAAAATGCGTAGAAAACTAATTTTTTTAGTTGAAATTAAGAGCTTTAAACTTACTTAAACTTTAATATTGAATAATTTAAGATTAGTCTACTCAGGCTTTCTTAAGTACACTAAAGAGTAAATTAACTTATCCAACTTCAAACCTCCTTAATCATTCTACCAAACCTGACGGAGTACAGTCGATCAGGAGTCAGAGCCTATCGTCAGTGGCGGCGTAAGGCAAGCTTTGCCCCGGGGCAAATGAACCTGATTGGGGTCCTTTCGCCAACACAATCGTGAGCTCAGACTGCTACTTCCCCGTTATTTCGAGTTCCGCTTGAAATTGAGGGGAGGGTGCTCGAGGGGGACTCACGGAAATATTCTCGTTCACTCAATATAACCCATCCATGGTAATGAATATTGAGATTATGGATAGTCATACTTTTCAACCACCCAATTAGAGCCAAGTACACAAATAGGAATCCTGAGACAGAATAATTATTGCGTCATAGACCACCATCGAGGTGCTCTACTGATTTATCTTAACGACCGATTATTCACTTGAATCGGCGACCGACAGTGGGACGAAAACCCAAAAAACATGGTGAAAAAATAGGCCTACCGTCTGAACGCTGAGGAAACGTTGGTTCGATCTTGGCTAAGGACTTACGGCTTCACATTCATGTAGTGTACGGAATATAGCATATTTCAACTTGAAGAAAGGGCTAAATAAACAGTTCTTTAACGGGTTGCTTACATAATAGGATATTTTTTTCATACGTTCGGCTATCGTGAGGTAAATTAAATGAGTTAATGATGTTCTTCCACGCTTGCAGTGTTTGTTCCACGCTTTTTGACAAGTTTTATGACTTGATTCTGTAATGGCGTATAAGGTGGACAGTGGCGAATACGTCCTTCCATTGTGTGTGCGGTAAGTTTGGGCGTAGCTGAGTGTTGTGAAATAAATGCGAACATTTGAGGTGACAGTTGTCTGAACTGGAAACGTGCCGAATCTTGTGGGTAGGAAAAGAAATGTTCGTGCTTATATGATTATTGCAATACCTTTAGGTCCATCACTTGAAACATTTCCTTTTTAGGTAGATTTCGAAGAAAAATATACCTATTGAGATCGATGCGATATGAAAGTATAAGCCGACCAGAATATGAATAGACGCGGCAAGTTTTGGAACAACCGAAGAACCATGCCAAAACAATAAAGACGCACAGATGTGTTACTACTCTTCGCCTCTGGCTTGAAGTGTTGCCATCCAAGAAATTTTGTTGCTTTTTTTATTATTATAATATTATTATTGTAACTGTAATATAATACTTATTGAGAAGATATATTGTCCTTGTAATCCACATATGGGAAGAATATTACAGATGACTTGGGCAAGTTAAATAAAAGCTCAGTTAATAAAAACTTACATGCTTGCCACTCTCTCACCCCACCTCTTGTATCTCTTTAGACAGTTTTCTAGTTTCTACCTTGAGATACGCTAGCAAGACTTTTTACCCAGGCTTCATGGCAGAGGTGTAACTACATATTAGGTCCCCACCCCGCAAGAGAATACCCATGGCCGAAGTTCGATTCGGTCCATTGAGAGGCTATTGTGAAGGGCTCCTCGCATTGCGGGCTTTTATGACATGGTAGTTACACCACTGCTTCATGGTTGAGGCGGTAGCATCCTGGACTTCGGAGCGGCAATGTGGATGTACGCGAATGCGACTTTGGAGGCCGGTCATCGTGACATTTTTGTCTAGGTTTGTCCTCAGCCACACCATGCGAATGCCGGATGACAACTTCGTAAGAGGCTGGTCGACTACCTTCCCTCATCTTCACTACAAATACTTCACGAAGATCCCTTCTTATATTGTCCTCCCAACGTCATCTCGGTCTTCCCACAGGTCTCTTTCCCTCCGGCTTTCAAACCAAGTTGGAATATAATCTTCGTTTCCCCTCATCCGAGCTACATTGCATACCCACCCAAGTTGTCGTGATTTCATTATTCTTACAGCATCGGTAGATGAAGTATTTAAACTTGTGTACTTTCTCTATGTTCTCGTTCTTAGTTGTTAGGCCTATGTATCTAGCCACACTTTTGTTAATAAAATATAATTTTGGAAGGTTAGATGCATAATTGTACAACAAAGTAAATAAACGGGCTGAAGATATAACTGAAATATTGTTTGAACGCTATACAATTCCACGCCCCTTGACGGATTAGAATAAACTTGTGGTACATATATTCCTTAGTACCGAGCCACAGTAGCTCAGTGGTAGAGCGTTGGCGTAGCATTCGGAAGGTCACTGGTTCGACTCCAGCGGACGACCATACTGACAGAATTTTCGAGGGTTTTTCTCAGTCACACCAGGCAAATTCCGGGATGGCACTTTCAACGTATGTCGTGGCCGACACCTTCCCGAATCCTTTCTCCTCCCCTATCCCGGCCTGAGCCTTGGATGCCTAAAGGCCATACATGAAATTCAAAAATATATTGCTTAAAACCTAGAGAGATTAACTATGGCCTTAAAAGGTTGCCCCTTCCCCACAAAGGGGTTAAACGTGGATGAAGTGCAACTCTGAAACCACTGGAGTTAGAAATTTGATATTTGACATGAAAATACTTTGTTTCAATTACCAATAGCTATCTTAATTTTTGATTCGACATCATGAGACAATAATGAGACAATACTAATCTCACACAAAAGCAAGTTTCAAAGTTTTAAGAGTATGTTTTATGGCATACTTTCCCGACTACACCTTTGGTAACACTGTTTATGTCCTTGGCAAGACTTCTGCTGCAGGGTATAGACAAACACTAGCGACCTCACCCTCGCGTCTATTCCTACTCTGGTCGGCTTATATATATATATATATATATATTAACACGCTAGCGGCCATAATTTTGAAGACATTTGAACCAAATTTTTATATGTTGTTTATATATATATATATATATATATATATATATATATATGTGTGTGTGTGTGTGTGTGTGTGTGTGTGTGTGTCTTGTGAGGTATCGTTGAACAGCTCTTGATGAATAATCTACAAAACAATAAATAGTTTCTCGATAGCTCTCATATAAGGCGATATTTAATTTTTTGTTAATAAAAACACTTCGAGATCTACCTCAGGCTGTAGGCCTACCGAAAGGGATTTTTTTACATTTAAGATCCGCCTTCCACCCCTGTCTCTTAACATACTTTGTTCAGATTAAGTTGTGCACTTTTGAGGTCGTGCATCACGAGCAGATGTTCGCTCTCCTTAATCTGGGACAGGATATCCCTAGAGATTTTCGGATTGCTGGAATTCCGGTACTCCGAGAATCTCCTTTGTTCCCTAGTCTTGGACATAGGGTGGTGCGGGATATTCTTTGGACCATGCATCCAGTATGTTCTTCTGGTCGTTCTTTTTATTTAATTGGGAGGAGAATTGCGATGTTTATTTATTTGCTTATTTTATATAGAAAGAAACATTTAACACAGAACACGATACAAGGACAGAACAGGACAACACAACACAAAAACTGGTGACTTCAGCGTGACCTGAAACATATTTAAAAAATAAAAAATTATTTTTAATTGTTGTGGTCTGGATGTTCTTGTAGTTTTCCTTTTCTGCTATGTGACTTCAGTTCATGGAATTTTGGCTTTTGTTCATCACAATCATATTAACACTTACACAAGAGTTTTTTTGTTTTTTTTAAGGGATGTTCGTAGCACTGTTATGGTTTCCACAACACTGTCACAAGTACGTCCTGGATTTTTTGTTGTTGGTTTTATTTGGTTATAGATTATGATTGTTTTATCCCTCCACCAGAAGTAAAGATTAATAGAAACATGTATAATGTATTTAATGAGCGTTCACGTATCGCTGGCATTGCAGCAACCGGTCACTCTACTAGAAATTGACTACTGGCTTCAAGTAGTCCACATACTCACTTTCACTCGTTTTTACTCACACGTTATTCCTTTAGAATAGTTTTGTTCATTGTTTTTATTTTAAGTTTTAAGTGTTTTAGTATAGATTTTGATATAGTTGTTTTATTTAACTTAATTTTAATTCGATTCGTTTCGTTTGCGTTTGCTCGCACGGTATAGTTGTTTTGATGTAACTATTTCTTCTATTTTATTAAAGTATGCTTTGTGTAACGTTAATTTATTTGTAATTTTCATTGTTTATTTACTTTCAGTTTATAATTTTGTGAATACGCTTCTGACTTATCGTAGTTTATCATTTTATTTATTGAACTGTTCCTCCACTACCCCACGCGGCCACCACATCGAATAAACTTGGCTCTGTGAAATGCTGAAATTTTATTTGTCAGTTCCCGAACGACAATCGCCTGTTCTTGAATTCGTAAAATATCGGCGATATCCCTGGCCCCCAGTAGCTGCCTTTCTTCTTGAGCACTATTCTCAGTTTCTCTGCATCTCAGGACGATATACTTCGGGGTAGCGACCATGCCACAGCAGTGCCAGGGGTTATCCTCCACCAGGCTAAGTTGTTTTTGTTTCATTTTGTGGAGTCCATATCCTGTCAGAAAGTGAAGAAGACCGCCCTCTATTTCTATGTTTATATCTAGCCTTTCAGCCACGCTTGGGGAAAAAAGTATATAGTTTTCTCACCTCCTCACTCGTGGCCCAAAATTGCTGCCATGCATTGGTTGTTGCAGCTACTATTTCTTGTTTACTGTTGGAGGGGATATTTAGTATCTGTCTAATTTTGATGGGGTTATCTTTTCTTAA
This sequence comes from Lepisma saccharinum, assembly GCA_022664845.1. Lineage (NCBI taxonomy): Eukaryota > Metazoa > Arthropoda > Insecta > Zygentoma > Lepismatidae > Lepisma > Lepisma saccharinum. Next base: position 41,130 of record JAGDQP010001232.1, on the reverse strand, counting down.
CCAGTACATGGAACCAACTTGTTTTATTTGGAGATGAATGGGAGTCGTGGCTGCCGCCATCTGTAATTGTTCTAATGGTGTCGTTCTGTAGGCATTCAGCATTCTTAATAGTGTTTGTCTTTGGACTCGGTCGACGAATGCTTTTGTCTTATGTCGTTCATTCTATGACACCAGACACTTGCTCCATATCCGATTAGTGATCTTATAATTACATCATAAGTTTTAATTACTTTTATGGGGATTTTTCGTTCCTTATTAGCTATGTTTATTAGTTTATGCGTAACTTTAATTGTTCTATTTTTGCGTTTGTTACATGTTGCCTAAAGTTTAATTTTTGATCCAGTGTAACACCCAGGTATTTAAAATATTTTTTCTCTTTTTATCGTTTTATCATTGACTTTTATTACCGGTCCTCTGGCTCTACCTAGTTTCCCTTTAAATAGGACGTATTTAGTTTTTTCTGCGGATATTTGTAGCTTATTATTATTACACCACGAGCTGTTGTTATATTGTAACCTTTAGTTTGTAGTTCTTTCCTGCTGTTACCCTTGATTAGAACCGCCAGTTTGTCGGCGTATCCAACCACACATTCTGTCTCCGATTTGTTGTTTAGTTCTTCCAAGCAGGAATGAAAGGCTATGTCGCAGAACACCGGATCTAGTCATTAATGTCAAAAAATATTATTAGTACGTACCGGCATTCCTCTGTTTTTAGGTTATTAATTTTGGTACATAGTTTATTTATAGTATCTTCAGTGGATTTGCCTTTTCTGAATCCATATTGCAACTAGGATTCTTCCAAATTTATTCTTTTTTCATTAATTTTATTTAAGATTATTGTTTCTAGCATTTTACCAATTATATTGTGTAGACAGATTGACCGGTACAACGTGTGGTCGGCCTTATCTTTGTCATCCCCTTTTAATAGTATTATTAACTTTGATACTTTCCATGGATTTGGAAAAGAACTTTGCTTTATGCATTTCTGGAACAGCCTTGCTAGGTACGGTGTCCAAATTTCTTTCGTATTTTAGTATATTTCATTTTTTATTTCGTCTGGGCCGTGCATTTTCCGTTTTTTAAGCTTTTGATTGCTATTTCTATATCTATATTACTTACTTTTAATTCGCCTTCGTTATTATTATTATTATTATTATTTGTTGGCGATTTTTTGGTTTTTTGTTGTTGTTAATTTCTTCCTCTTTATCATCGGAAAATAGTTTATTTAGTAATAGATTTGTTGTTTCAGTCCAGTTTGTCGTAAATTCCCCATTATCTTTCTTAGATGTGTTTTGAATGCTTTTTGTTTAATTTTTTTTTTCATGACTATCTTGTACGGTGTGCCCCATGGGTCTAGACACGTTTTTTTAAAATAAAGCTGTTCCAGGTTTCTTTCTTCTGTTGTCTTATTTATTTTTCATATTTTTGTTTGATTTCCCGTTGCCTTATGTTGTGGTCTATTGCTGCCCGGCAAATCTTTTTTGCCAGTTTATTTTGACGTTTTAGTTTTTCTAAGCTCATAGTCTAAAAGGGGATTATTTTATTGTTCTTCTTAATCTTTGGTGCTGATTGTTCTGTTCCAGCTTTGGTGGCAATTTCAATTTTAGTTGCTATATCATTTAGGTTAATGTTATGTTCAATTTGTGGTAGATTTAATTTTGCTTTAAATGTAACTCAATTTAACTTATTCATATTATATCTAGTTTTTTCTCTATATCTGCTATTGTTGTTACTGTTTCTATTTTCAAACGGATAACATTTTGTGCGCTTGACGTCTCATCTTCCATCACCATCCAGTCTATTACTTCATTTAACATCTTACCCCTTGCTAGGGTTACGTCGATGTTCGTCCCGGTCCCGGCCCAAGGTTTGAAAGTTGGTGGCATGCCGTCTCTGTTGAGTATTTGTAGGTTGTTTCGGTTTATAAAATCTTTAAAGAGTTCACTTCCTCGTTTTGTCAGGACTGTGTCATAGCGGAGACTTAGCACTTAGATTTCCTGTTATAATTATATTTGTGTTGTTGTTGAATTTACATATTATCTGCTCTAATTTATGAATGAAATTCTTTATCAGAAGGAAGAACTTACAATAGATTTAAAATTAGTATGAATTTAGCTTTTCGGGTAGTAATTTCTAAACATTGAGTCTATTATCTTCACATTCTGTGTAGACCAGTACCTCCAGCTGCTTCCGAGCAGTATGGTCGCCACCATCGGGTTTTCTTCCTTCGCCAGCACGATCCGAGCGGCATTCTCAAGATTTTCCCCTTGGTGGGTATAGGGTTCTAGCTAGCCTGGCTAGCCCGCGTTGAGCTGCACGATGCGCAGCATATCTACGGCTGTCTAGTGTGGACGTAGCATGCGGGGAATTTTTGGTCGGGATTAAAAGCTATTCGGCCATACGCCATCCCGAACTGCCGCTATATGTTGTTGAGTTGAAACGACTTTTCTCTCCTACTAAAGATTTGGTCAATCAAATCTAATAAATCTTCTGCGTCAGACGTTATCCCATTTGCCCGGAAGTTGATTTTATCTACCTCTTCTATAGTAGGAAAGGTTGTGGTTTTTCCTGACGGGTGAATTGATCTGATTAGTATTCTTAAGGCAGCCGTAAGCATGTTGGGTTCTTCGAGTCGTAATAGGCTACAGTCTAAATGTAGATTTAGATAGAGTAGTTGGCGTAAGTTTAGGTTTAAATTTGGTTTCCCTCGGTTCTCCTTCCTTGCCTTCCTGTTCATTTTTCTTGTCGCTTTTTATTTCCTTTTCCACCTTGACGGTGGTAGTCTTTAGTCGGTAACTTGTTTTTATCTTTGTCCTGTATATTCTTGGAATCCAAGCTCTCCATCTCGGTCTTTTTCTTTTCTCTTTAGAAAAGTTCCGCTTTCAATTTCTGCCACATTTCTGCTCTCTCTTTCGCTAGCCTGTTTCTGTCCACCAGTATTTTCTTCAGATGTTTCCTCTGGCGCTCCTTGGTTTTCTGTTTCGGTTTTCGTCGTTCCTTTAAGTTTTTAACATCAAGGGTTAATTTACTAGAGCAACGACGGGACGGAACGACACAAGACTTTGCGTAAACAGAATTTTTGAGTAAACAGTACTTTTGCGTATGGTCACCGCTAACAGGGGGCTTCACACTCCCGCGGCTAACGCCGCCCAGCTCCCTTCGGACGCACCCTCCCCCTTGCACACCGAGCGATAGCGAGGAAGCTGATACAACTTCCTGATGCCTTGTCTATAAGACCAAACTACAGCTGCCGGGGTGAGCGCTTCTCGCTGTTACTTGTAGTTCAAGCTACGCGAGAGTGGAATATATTCCGTTGTTGCTCTAGTAAATTAATCCTCGATGTTAAAAACTTAATGCAACGACGGAAAACCGTCGTTACTCTAGCCACAACCTTTATGTTTTGTCAGTTGCTTGTTTCATTTTCGATTTGCTGTTGGGAATTTTGTACTGTCCTAAAAAGTTCCTGATCATTTATTATCATTTTGAAACCAATTCCGTTTATTTTCTTTTTTCCATTTGTGTATACTCTGTAGGACTTCGAAAGGAGTTGCTCACCAGAGTCCATACCGATTGCCGGGATTGTGATAAGCCTTCTGGCGCTTGTTCTGAAGGAAGACAGGACATCCAACTGGAGTTCTACAACCTCTTGAAATGTCTCTCTTGTTGATCTGACATGAAGTTTCTCTCCGTCATATTGTTGGTAGTGTGACCAATAGTAAATTGGTCACACTACCAATTGTAGTGTATTGTGTATTGGTGTTGCACAATAGTAAATTGTCAGAAATTAATTTTCTCTCACTTCTATTGTAACACATTTAAGTTCCTGTATATAGAATCTATCGTGCGATAAGGCGACCACCTGGGCAAAAACCCTCGGGAAGGTCAATAAAGTGCAATATAAATTGTTCTTTTTTATCCAGTTCTATGTGCCCAGCACTAACCTCAAAATACTCCTCCGTGCTTGGTATTTTGTCGCTGTTTACCCAATCATAAAATATTTCAGTTTTCTTTTTGTTGTTATAATCTGTTAGTCTTTCGTGACTCTTTTTGTCTGCACGGGGGATTTATTTTCTTTTTTCTTGTTCTAATCGTACGTTGTCTTGTTGTACAAGAGCCATAATCATATTTTTCAATTTCTCTCTGCATTTGGAGTTTCTACTGGGCACATTCCTGTTGGTTCTTTGCCTCAAACTTCTTGTTCTTATTTTGCAGGGGACGCATGTTTTCTCTTTGTTCTTGTTTTGACAGTCGCTTTTTTATGCCCTGTTTCTCCGCAATGTCCACATCTTTGGTCGATTCTGCAAACTCTTGCGATGTGCCCGAAATCATGGCAGTTTATGCACGTTGGTACAACCAAGTTGTCCTTGATACCGGTTGATTCGAAGACGATGAAAATTCTTGCATTCTTCAGTAAGATTCCTCCTGATAGTCCGAGGAACCTCGAGGACAAAATGTGGTGTCTGTTCTCTCCATTTGGGCTTGTTTTGAATATGAGTTTTATTAATTTCCGTTGTTCTTCTGAAATCGTGTAGATTTCTTTCCACCAGTTCTTCTCACGACTTCCTCGTCCTTCATTTCTGTTAGGGTGTTATATATTATCATAAGCGGGTTTCGTTTTCCCGTTTATTATCTATGAAGAAGTCCTTGTTTACTTCTTGGTGTTGTATTAATTTTGCTTGGTCTTCTTTTGACGCCATTTGTAATATTAGGAACGTTTTAGTTTGTACTATTTGGAAGTTAATTTTATCCCGTCTATCCAATGTGCTTGAGAGTCTTAGTATTGCGTCTTTTGTCGTTTCTCCCGCTTTGGGTCTGAAGATTACGGTTGGTTTGATTGTTTTCCTGCTTTCCTTGATCATTTTTGTTCTTTCCGGGATTTAATTTAATTTCTCTTTCAACATTTCTGCAAAGGTTGGCGCTTCTGGTTTCGTTGCTGGCTCGTTCTTTTCGTGTTGTAGCGCGCCATTTTTGTGTATAATCCCTTCTCCTTTTTTATCCAGCCTGCATTCATTTTCTTCTTTTCTCTTTTCGAGATGGTGTTTACAGCTTTCTACACGTAAACATTTTCACCTTAAATTTCCTGACCGATTACCGTTAACTCTCGAAGCCAACCGATTACCCTAAAATGTACGAGCCACCGTTTCTTCATAAAAACGGCTGATCGAATAGTTAGTAGCAAAATAATATTGCTCGCATTTATAAACTGCTGCTCCTAGCTTGTAGTGGCCTCTATTTGATATATTAAATCACTACTTTTATTAAATTTCCTAATGCGTATATACATAAAAAACAAACAAAAAGTTAAATTTATTTTTAAAAATGTAAAGTAACCACGCCAGAGTTCGATCCCTGGACCTCCGGATCAGTTTCCCGATGCATTAACCATTGGACTAAGCTGGGGGTTTACAAAGAAGCGCTTGTCTTTGTTACCCATAGTTCACGCTCTGCGCCCGCGCGAGAGCGTACCGAAAGTCATTCGACGTGTGTTATCGGGGCCGGGGAATGGTTCTGAAAAAAATATTGCGTTTCATACAGCCAACTAAAGTTTTGTTTTTTACCGTACAACGTTCACAAATTAACATGTTGCTTTTCCATACATTACCTTTCTTAATTTTTTATTTCCAGATATCGTCAACACAAATAATATTAGTGTATCACACTTGAAAACCACACACAACACACGAAGCACAACACAATACAACCAAATTGACGCGCCATCAATGCACGCACTTTTTTTTTTCTAAAATGCGCATGCCCGACACAAGTAATCTGACAGGGAAATGGTCTCCTACCATTATTCTAGAAATACCTTAACCGTATAATTTTCATGGTAGGAGGCACTTATTTTCACGGTTATTGGTTACAATGTAGTTCAGCTATTTTAACGGCTGAATCTATTGACTCTTGGCTAGCTGTATTTATGTTTTCTTCTAGTGTTGCAGTCTCATATGTGAGACCATCTGCCTTTGTTTGCCACCGGACTAGGTTTAGTTCTTGCTCTCGTAGTCTTTTGATTTCGCGTACTAACTTGCTGTTGATCTTTTCTAGTTCCGTAATCCTTCCCTCTCCGTAATCCTAACGTTTCTCACTTTTAATTCTGATGTTTCCTCTTGTTGTTCATGTATTTTGGAGGCTTCATCTTCTGGTGATTCTCTAGGTCTTTTCTTCTCTCCTTTGTTGGGTTTTGCATCTCCACCTTCTTCCATTATTCCTCCGGATTGTGTTTTGATCTGTTTGAGCGCCGGTGATGATGTTCGCTGGTGCTCCTCCTGTGCTACATGTTTTTGGGTTTCTGTCCAGTCATTTTCAAAATCTTCTATGACTTTCTCATTGAGTTCTCTTTCTTCTTTTCCCACATTATATCTCTTTTTCTTTAGATTCTCCTTCCATTTCATCAGGTATGGGTTGTTTTGATTCATATCTTTTTCTTCCATTAGGTTGTTTTTATACTTCCTGTACTCATCTGCTAGCTTCAGCATACCTGCCTTTGTGCTCCTTTATCCGTCATTTTGTGACTCATATTTCATGGTAGGCCGTTGTAACGGGGATTTTAATTGTTACATAACTTCTCCGATAAAAATGGGTAGGTTCCTCACTTCCCCAGAATGTTCTATCCGGTGTTACCAGGTGCGTAAATATGAAACCGGAATTTATGTACAGAAAAGACACAGTGATTGGATGACAATGCTAAGAACTATTTTATTCGAAGTATTGGCCATTGCTAGCGATACATTTCTGCCATCGTTCCGGCAATGTGTGGATGCCAGACAAAAAAAACTGTGCCTCTTGTGCTGCAAACCAGTCATCAAGCCATTTTCGTACATTTTTGTAAGATGTGAAGCGCTGGTCAGCAATTGCGTGTCCCATGGATGCAAATAAGTGAAAATCGGAAGGTGCCAAGTCTGGTGAGTAAGCCGCATGCGGAAGTATTTCCCAGCCAAACGTCGCAATCGTTTCCTTGATCGGTTTTGCTGTGTGGGAGGGTGTATTATCGTGAAGCACAATCACTTTATATTGTCTTTGGTTATATTCTGGTCGTTTTTCACGCAAATCGATCATTTATTGTCGGTAACGTTGGGTATTAACGGTTTCGCCAGGTTTCAGCAGTTCATAATAGATCACTCCCTTCTGATCCCACCAAACCCAAAGCATTGTCTTCCGTCCATAGCGATTTGGTCTAGCAGTCGATGTCGCCGGTTCTTCTGGAGTTACCCATGATCTTTTACGCTTAGGATTCTTGAAACAGATCCACGTTTCGTCACCAGTCACAATTCGATGGAGAATTATTTCTTTTGTACCTGGCGAGCAGAATTTCGCAAGTGTTTTTTTTTTTGGTTCTCCTGCTGTCATTCAGTCAATGCATGTGGAACCCATTTTCCCCCTTTCTGAATCTTGCCCATGGCTTTTAAACGTATGAAAACTGCTTCTAGTGTCACATTTAATTGATCCGCTAGTTGTTGTTGCGTTTGAGCGTCATCCTCATCCAACAAAGCTTGCAATTCGCTGTCTGCAAACTTTTTCAGTCGTTTTCCACGTTCTTCGTTTCTCACGTCAAAATCGCCACTTTTAAATTTTGTAAACCACGCATAGCACTGTGACTTACCAAGAGCATGATCACCGTAAGCTTCGACAAGCATGCGATGCGATTCTGCTGCAGTTTTCTTCAAATGGTAACAAAAAATCAATGCTGTCCGCACATCGTAGTTTGTAGGTACAAATTGCGCCATGTTCAACACTATTAAATAGTACACTATGACATGAAACTTGTCTGGCTGTGAGTTGCAAATCGTTATCAGCAATCAAAACAAGCAAGTGGCGCCAAGGACGCAGTTTTACGGTAACCAGAGTGACAGCTAACGCCGTCTATGCACAAATTCCGGTTTCATATTTACATACCTGGTAAACTTCTTGCAAAATAAATATTAATTATACTAAATATTTCAAGACAATTGAGAATATTAGTTTATCTTCACTGCAAAAAACTGGGAGGGCCCAGGTCGCCCCGGCCCCGGTCTAGAACCGCCTCTGAGTAGAAGCTAAAGTATGTCATTCTTTCAAGAAAACATTAAACACGTACGTACTCTGCCAACAGTGGGTAATCTCAAGTACACATGGTATGTATAGCGTAATTCGAACAATTAATTTTTACAAGGCTTTTTTCTTTGTACCGCTAAATAATGTCTAACACTACATTCTCGCAACTTTTCATGACTTTTATTACAAAGCACTGTTGTGTTCTATATTCCTTTGTCTGTTTTATGCACAGTATCTGTGTTAGTGTATGTGTGTATGCTTATATGTTTTTTCACTTTGTTGTTGTTTTGCAACAGATTTCACTGCTTTAAATTTACATATGTTCGTCATTTTTTAAAATCATATATACAGTCAATTGATTTTGTAACCTTATTTATTTTTGTTGTTGCATTTTTTTTCTTTCTCTCGATATATTCTTCGAAGAAGGGTTAGGTGGAGGACCAGCCATAGGCTGAACCTCGCCCGCTTAAATAAAGAATTTTTCAATTCAATCTATGACAATAAAGAATACAGTTGGATATTATTGAAATCTTAGCATCTCTTGTGGAGACGTGCACTAACTGAACACGTCCAGTAATTGATAATTCCTGTTAGGCCACCTAGCATATGAACAGTAAATTTGTTATTCATTCCCCAAAATAATCATTTATCAGACTCTTCACACTAACTGGAAGTACTGATTTACAAGCTGAAATCGTCATCATCATCAAAAGACTATGAAAATCATTATTCTCGCTACTCAGTAGAATATCAGCTATTGCTTCATCACAGAGACGTTTAGAATTTCTTCTGCAAGAAGTTATTTTATTCTGAATACAAATTACCCGATTATATGGAAAAGCTGCCATGCAAAACTATTTTTGCCATGCCAATTATCACGTTTGAGTACCATTTTGACCAGTTCGATTATGTTTTAGTCTTCTCATGCAGAAGACTAAAATTATCAAGTAGACTTGAAAGGAAAAAATTGCATATTACGATTTCCGTAAACGTCAGCAAACACAAAATTTGGCATGCTCTGCAACACAAAAATGATTCTACTAACAATCTCCGGCTCCGGTCCCTTGATAGCATTTTAACCACGCAAGCATTATTTTTTTATAAAATAGGTTGGCAACACTGACAACTGCAGTGCTTGGGTTCGGGAAAATCCAGTACTCGTGTAGAATAATTTTTATTGCAAGTATAGTGCAGCTAGGTGTAGCTGAATGGAAGCAATTCGAATAATTGATTATTTTGTAAGATGGGCTGGCAACACTGAACTATTACACAAATCAAGACTATTTCGGTTATACTCATACACACCATTGTTCGCTGTTTTATTTTGCCCTTCCCATAGAGAAACACTTAATTTCAACTATTAGGAGATTTTAGATATAAGTAGTTGGGGAAAAATCCCCCATCCTCCCGCTCCTTAAGAAACTTACCTCTGCATATACACACACAATTCTTTGCTATTATATTCCGCCTTTCCCGTTAGCAAATTAGCAAATTTGTGTGTAGCAAAGCCTGACACCCCCGATAACTTTCTTTCATCCCTGCAGTACACTTTGACTACTTTTCGAACTACACCTCATGCATGTCCGTAATTCTTATGATTCATGAGATATATATTTGGCATGCGCTGGCAACACTGACAACTGGGTTCCTGGGAAGCGGGAACATCCGCAGTATTTTCCCATTCTGTCAAGCAATGTTTATGCCTAGTTTGGTGCTGCTATGACTTATATGATGGAAGCTATTTGGAAAGAAGATAATTTCATAGAAAATAGACTGGCAACACTGCTAAGTGGGTTGCTTGATAACGTACGCCTTCTTAGTGTTTTTGTATCGTGTTGAATAATGTTTAACCATGTTTGGCGCTGCTAGATCTAACTGATGGAAGAAATTTGAACAATTGATTTTTAGAAAATGAATTGGCAACACTGAACCACTGCACCAATCAGGACGAGTTTGATCAAGATCTTTCCAACGACACCTCAAAGATCTCTCTGCACCTTGTATATTCCTGAGATTTATTTTCTGGACGCGGGCGGACAGATGGACAGAATGAGCGAGATTATCAAGGGATCTAAAAATACCCGTTTTGAACTACTCTTACATTAAAAATTAAACTTCTTTGAGCGTTCAAGTAATTACGCTGGACGATTTTAGATGGCATAACCCCCCAGAAAATCTATTTAGGATAGCATTATTTATTTTAGCCATTTCAAATAGTGTTTCACTTTGCTTGTTTTTCTCGAATCGATGTACGTGATTTGGTCTGGTCAATAACGGTTAGTTTCGCGTTAACCTAGCGTGCTTATCTCTGTAATCAACCATTTGAACCTGGGTGGACATAACTTCTGCTATTAATATAAGAAAAAATATACCTATGCACATATCGTTTTACTTCATTCGAATTTAACAGAAAGTATTTACATTATCACTTTGTTATATTATGCATTAATTATGTGTGTAACTTCTGTGTTTTTAATGAAATATATAAATTATTGAGGCTCATTTTCGCCAATGCTTTGCTTTTTCTTAGCTCTGCACTCAAGGCTTGAAGTTCGAATGTGGTTGGTTACCATAAATTTGCAATCTTGTTTTAGTATCTCCTACAGTATTTTAGTCAGTCTGCGATTTTCAAACGCCACCAAGAGAAAGGAAGTCGAATCCTGCATTACCAGTTATCCATCCCCAATAAAGAATGGACATTTCCGGTAGTATTTTTTTATTGCAATAAGAAATTCTTCTATTAAAGCAGACTACGGAAAACATTTTCTTTTCTTTCTGTGACTAATTTATCAAGGGTTATAAAGACTTGCTTCAGAAGAGTCTCAGCCTTGCGCTTAATCGGGTGCCGCCATGTTATGACGTAATCAGTCTTCCGACTGCTTGTCATTGACATACAATTGGTATTTGATTTGTTAGTATTGTTAAAAAGAGTTTGCAAAAATGGATCGAAAGAAATAGTATAATTGGTGAATAGCGTTTCTGTATGCCTTAACACGTCATTTAGTTCGTTTTATTCACTTAAAATTGATTTTTACTTTTAATACTTTTTAAGATATTGATATAGTTTGGTAGCTTCAACACTAATTTATATCAGCTCTTTTTTTTTCATTTCCATGATTAAATCATAAGATACCTTCTAATAATGCTCTTTAGAACTCTTGTATTTAAAAAGAATTACCTCTTTTTTCTGTAAAAAATGTGGGTTTTTACATCCGACAATCGTATACTTTTTTAATGAATGCTAGTGAAGTATTTTTCAAGAACTTAAAAGCACATGAATTAATAGTGCTCGTTACTGCCATCTGTTAACAATTTAACGTACTACTTGTAGCCCGTGAATAGGGCTATATTGAATAGTTTTAATATGTCATTGTAAAAAATAATAATAAAAGCAAGTAAGAATCAAAAATGTAAATTGAAACTTTCACATTGAAGTTACTCTTGCGTTTCGTGAAGTAAAATAAAACACGGCCATTGATAGGAATCGAACAGCCTTAGGTGAAAGTATAAAAAATTAATAGTTGCATGCGCTAACCAACTGAGCTAAATTTACAAGATACCAACACTTGCACGAACGAGCGATAAGAAGAACATTGCAAGTTAAGACTGCCCCCTGTCTATGTTTCGAGCAATTTCTGTTATTAAAAACATGTTTTGGTGTTTAAACTTATTGAAGTGTGTTCTGCAGATTTGTATATTAATTATTTCGTTAAGTGATGAAGAAAATGTTCTTTCTCTTTTTTGTTTTTTGTCTTCAAACTTCTGAATAAGGAACATAACATAGGGAGAAGCATATAGCTACGGAAATACAACGGATTGATTACGTCAAAACAATCAGAGGATAATTTTCGTTGTATGACGTAGGAAATTGAATTCTCAGTATTTCATGCTATATTTATACGTAACGGAAAACCGTAGCGCTGAAATTTAAAAAACATTATATGTTATTTAATCCGATGTACACAAACAAACTGTAAAATATATAAGGACGGGGAGAACAGAAATGTCCATTCAGATGATATTGGTAAGCTTCGAATTCGCTTATGTTCAGCTATCTCCTTAGTGAAGAGAACAAAAAAGTTAAACGGTGTTCACTTGATTACAAAGAATCATGTCCTTAACTCTGTATTCATTATCATGAGATGAAGCCTCAAAGTTTCTATAAGCAATAAACTTAAAACTTTTAATGAACATCGCGGGAATAATAATGCAGGTTTAAATTATTCCTTTACCCCTCCTGTCTGGTTATCAGATTTGGGCATATCTTATATAAATGTGAAATGAATGTTTATAGAAATCTCTAAAATATTTCTTGATTTAAATTTCAGGAAGGCACAATTTGGGTAAAATATGCAAATATTTTAGAAAAGAAATTCACTAAATTACTGGAAGAGCAATTCGGACCGTCAACATTTTCTGAGATCACCGGAAGTCCTAGTGAAACTAAAACTAATCCAGCTCTTCGATATATGGCGTACAGTGATTCTGTTGGTAAAACCCGTCGTTCAAAATCAGATTATATAGATGATAACAGACCAACTGATGGGAACAGAGAGCAACAAAATAATGATTGAAGAGTGGGCCTATACAGAAAGGTTTTACTTCAGTTCACGAGAACTTCGAATTACAGTTAATCATATCATGCTCATATATATATTTTTGTTGGTTTGTGACAGCTATTTGTTAAATTATGATATTTGTTTAGATGTTAATTTTCAAAATACTGTAATTTTATATGTTGTGTTATGTAAATATAGGGGAAAAGAAATATGACAAATCATAAGACAAAAATGATAGTGCATGCTATTATAGCGATGTGAGTGACACTGTTAAACGAACGGAATTCATTAGTGATAACAGAAAAAATAGTCTTTTGTTAAAATAGGGAGACATGGTTAACATGTTGAATATCAATTTAAAAATTTAGACACATTAGTATTATTGTTATTTGGGCATATTAGATCAAGTGCTCTATGCTGATGTATAACTGTCTATCTAGTAACATAATGAACATCTCGTATTAAATACGAACATAGTCACATATCACATGTGATATACGTTGTTTAGGTTGAGTGGATGCCTTACTTCTTGAATATTGTTTCATTCGTTGTAGAGGCTCGAAATAGAAAGCGTATTTACAAGTGATTTTATACGCCTTTTCTGAATTGGTTTTATTTTCTTGAGCAAGTGTTATAGGGTAGCATATTTCCTAGTCTCTAGAGCACAGTGCAAAGTCAGGTAAATTTTTAATGTTTATGTCAATTAAAAGCAATGAACAGCATTAGTTATTAATTTATTACACACATATTATTGTACTTAACTAATTATGATTCCTAAGTGTAACTTTTGTCTTCACATGAGCAAAAGCTTCGAATCATATCGCAATACAGTAACAAATAAGCAGAAAATAGATATTAATGCGCACCTAATTGTGTCAAAGCACATTATCGTGTCACAAGCATATATTAGCATGCTGTCGAATCATTTGTAGAACATCATTTGGTACTAATTGTTAATTGTGGATAAAAACAATTATATTACAAATGATCATTTATTTCTTGTTCTGCTACCGAAGAAAATACTGGGTATAGAATCAGTATAATCAGAATCAGGATATAGGATCAATGTGCAGAACATATGGTGTTTAGAAACCTATTATTAAACACTATTGCATGGAAGTATTTCTCCACAGAATGCACTGAATTTCAGTGTAATTATTTATCTGTCCTTACAAATTATCTCATTGAAAGCAAAAACTTCTTAAGCTTATAATAAAATCTTATTTTCAATTTTTTACGTATTTTATTTTATTTGAAATTTGCTATGAATTCCTAAGTTTCAGTGCGAATTGACTTAAATAGAAGGTAAGGCAAATACGATTCGGAACAGAATATATCCTCTGTTTTTACTCTAACTACATCGAAAAATTATGGAGAGAAGTTGGGAAAGTATATACGAGAATTGAAATCAACTGCAGTTATATGAAAATGTAAAATCGTTAATATGATCTGTTAAACGAGAAATAGCTAAAATAAAAAATACATTTTAGGATGTGCCATATCCTCTAAATGAGGATACTTTCAATAACTATTATAAAAGCTCCATTTCATCTGTTGTTTCCAAAAATTATAATAAATTAATTTTTTAAGTCTTCTGTTCATATGCGAAAGACTGTTACACATTTATTTTATACAATCTGTTTCTCTTTGGCAGGCAGTTTTATCACGTAAATTTTTCGTATATATTCCCTCGTCTTTTATCATTTTGAATACCGCTTTGCATGTTTGCTCCTGAACATATTATTTACATTGCCTTTTCTATATTTTTAAATCATTCAATGATTCATTCTTCTTCCCTTTTGTTTACATTTATTTTACATGTTCAACTGCAACATATAGAGGTATCTCTAAGATAAATATTAATATAATATGACAGTTGCTAGCAGAAATGGAAAAATGATTTGTATCGCCTGGCCTAGTTTTGTTCTGTCTGCTGTAACAATGAAGAGCTATGCCTCTCGTTTTTCAATATAGTAGCGACTAGTCATAGACTCGTACCCAGAAAGTTCAAGGTTATCTGAAATTTAGAATATGCCATATTGAAATATGTCAAGAAATGAAGAGGATAACAACTCCAGCAGAAGATGAACTCCCAGCACAGATGTTAATTGTGGATGTGAAAAGGTGAAATAAACTACCCAATTATTTTCAATCTGCCTTAGGAAGAGAAAAATACCATCAAGTTGGAACAATGATAATATTATCCTGTTACACAGGAAAGGGTACAAATAATGTGTCTAAAACTATAAACCAATTAGTTTATTGTCAGTCCAGTACAAAGTGTTTACCAAACTTTTTCTGAATCGTATTGAACAAGTTTTGAACTTGAATTAGGGAAAGTAACAAACGTTATTTCGTAGTGGATTTAGCACGAAGAACCACATACAAGTTTGGAATGACGTTGTGGGAAGGACTCATGAATGCGAAATTTCACTGTGTCTCGGAACCATAGAGTTTGAACAAATCTTCAGTTGGATTTCTTTGGCATCAGTGCTTCAATCACTTGAACATGAAGACATCGAAGCTGTATACACCCTAAATTGCCACTAAAATTATACTGTACTGTCATATTTGTCATTAGACTTCGTCAAGAGAGAAAAAACTTCAAGGTTGGAGAAAGGATAAGGCAGGCCAATTTAATATATTCTTGCAGCTCTGGAGGAATTGTTCAAAGATAAAAACTGCGATGAAGTTGGAATAAACATTAATGGCGAATTCCGTACACCTATGATTCTCTGATCACCTTTGCTTCAAATGCAGAATGGAAAAATAAAGTAATGAGAATTTGAAATTAGATTAATAATTTAAGAAAACTTTGGTAAACTTTATTTTTATATGGGCCAGTCTTGTAACTTTCGACTTCAACCCGTCACGATTCGCCCTTTAGCTGTTAAAATCCACACACATACCCCTGCCCAGACTCAAACCCGGGACCTTGGAGTCGATGGCCTACCGCCGCAGACCGCTCTGCCACTCGACCGGCTAAAAATTTAAGTAATATACAACTAGCATGCTGAAAAGAAACAAACATACACAGAGAGAATGTTGACGTAGTTGTTGAGTATGTTTCCCTTAGCCATTGGCTATCGACGGGTATCGATGGCTTAGAAAAACTAAAGAAGTTACTGGAGCGAACAGAGTTAATTTAAAGATCAAGGGCAATAAGTCGGCACACTTTATGTACGGTAACATGTTACTTTTCTTCTTGGTTCGAATAATCAGATTTTTTGCATGACGATGGTTTAAACTTAAGGTTAATATTGTGTGTATTTTAATAGGTTCCATAAAAAAGGTCCAGTATTAATCTACGTTTACTGACATTGTGGTGTCATTTGTGTGTGAAACAAGCCCTAGCTGGAATGAGTTATGCTCCTGTGATGTAAAATGTAAAGTTTCTTCCATTACTACTGATTCAGATCTTACAGGATTAAAGTGGATATTTTCGCAAAACATTTTGATATTTCTTATGAAGTAATTCTACCTTTATTTGTCGTCGTCTCATCCTGGTTTCGAGCCTCCACACTTTCGGTGTGAAGTTCATATGTATGATACGGAATCTTAAGTAAGGACTTTAGATATTCCCCACAAGTCTACAGATCAAAGTTAACCTAAAGATTTACACAGTACAGATACTACACACGTTTTCAGTGGCGCAATCAGTAGTGAATTTCAAGATGATGGCTATTAACGGAGTATTCGAAGCATTAAATATTCATGAAGTAAAAGTTGATTCATATCTGGAACGCTTCGAGCTCTACTGCAGAGCACATTCAGTAGATGAAAGCAAGAAATACCGTTTGTTGTTGGCTTCGAAAGGTAAGAAAGTATACGATGTTCTCAAAGATTTAAGCCTCTCTGCACGAGTGAATGAAAATTCTTGTGAGGAGATTAAAGACATATTAAGCAAACATTTGGAACATCTTCCAGTGAAATTGTTGAGAAATCCAAATGTCACTTTGTACATCAACAAGAATATCAGACTGTGCAGGATTTCGTAAGAGCACTAAAAAGACAAACTTCGAGATGTGGGTGGTTATGGATACCATGCTGAGTGACCAGTTTGTTTTAGGAGTGCACGATGAAGCAGTCAGGAAGAGGTTACTAGTAGAAAAGAAGTTGACTTTTAATCAAACAGTGTACAATTTAAGAGAAATCTGTCTGAAGATACCAAATGTGATCGGTGCACAACTGCGCGTTTCGATACCCTTACGCCTTACAGTTGCTGTTCAGGTCGTTATCTGCCGGAATTGTCAGTTTGAAGGACATTATGTTAAGGTTTGTGCACAAAGAAAAGTGCAGATAGTCCAATATGAAACACCAATCACTTTCGAGCAAGATGTATGGGAAAGATTAGCAGAACATATACAATCTACACACATCGATGATGTGACGGAGAACAATCATTCTCTGTTCAACTAAGTATGGGTGATAATGTCATCATTTATCTTGTGCATAACAGTTCAACTTCCAATATAGTATCTTGGCAACAAATGCACGCTCTTGATTACGACAAATGGACTCGACCGTGTTTCAGAATGGTGTATTTGATCAACCATAGTATATTAGCAATATTAGGTAAATTATACGCAAAATTTAATGGTCAATTGTGTGAATTAACCTTTGTAGTCGCTAATACTTATACATCCAAGCAAATCATTGGGAGCAATATTATTACTTGATACCATTGAATCACAATCTAAGACAGTGTTACATTGTTACAAGCATTTAAACGTGATGTAGCAGATATAATGAAGAAATTTGAAAATCTGCAATCTACAGCATTGATAAAAAGCGAAAAAGAACCCTGTTACTATACTTAAAGTTTGCCAACTTATTGTCCTTGATCTTTCAATTAACTCTGTGCGCTTCACTTAAAATGACATGGAGCTCGTTTGGAAGACTGAACTTTGTGTTAAGAATCATTTTACTAATGCATCTCAAGCACAAAGTGTAAAAGTGATCAGTGTATCTTATCTGTGATGTATGGTTGTTAAACGTGGATATTGAATGTACAAACTACTCAAAGGTCAAGAGTTCCTTGAAGGGTAATCGAGAGATGCATGCTAGGAATAACTATGAGGGTCAGGAAGATAAATCAATGGATTTAATCTCAAACAAAGGTTGATGAGATCAATACTGCAAAGAAAGTTAATAAAAGAAAGTGGGAAAATAACATAATTAGACGAATAGATAGATGGAAGGTAGGTGACAAACGTTCTACATTGGATTTCCAGACTTAAGAAACGACCTAGAAGACGCTCAAATGCAAGATGAATAAAATAAATTAAGCCTTCCTCAGGACTACATGGAAGGAGGACAGTTGCTGACTGAGATTTGTAGGCGAAATGGGGAATGCATTCATCTAGCAGTTAATTGAAAATAGATGAATAGTATAATGATGAATGTGATTTCATTTTGCGGTAATGCACTGTATTTTCCGCATTAGTATATGCAAGAGCTCGTGTCGTATGCTAATGTACAATATTGATAATGCAGGAATTTTTACTGGATTGCTCAATATTTTACTGTAAATCAAAAAGAATATGCTATTGAGAATGTATGTATCTACATCCGAAAATTACGAAATGTTGATTAAAGAACAGAACAATTTAACTGAGATTTCACATTGGATTTATCACTACATTGACGCAGAAATCTGTTTTAACTTCATTCTACATACGAAGAAGCACTGGGTTTAACGTTATTTTACTATAGTAGAGACGTTTCAAAGTACAAGTTACTCTTCGAATATACTCCTAGATATTTCAAAAGTACGATATTCTGTAACTTAATACAGTGATAACTCCCTTGACTTCCTACTTACTTGACAAATGACGATTGTTCTACGCCTTCCCCTCCCAGGTGGTCGATGGGTTAGATCATTTGCTGAGTGTGGCCCTGGACAAATCCCGATGGTCCCTTATTAAACTGAGAAGATGATTTGCTGTTTTTTTAGTTCAGAGCCCATTGTAACACAAATCGTAGATCCTCTTTCGAGCGTGTACGACGTCATGTGAATTCCATACTGTAGAGTAAAGGTGGGATAAACTGTTATTTGTCAATAACTGGTGTTTTTCAATAACTGTTTACTTTTTTTTAGAACTAGATTCTATGGATTACCAACTGTCAAGAAGCAGTATAAAAACACCATTTTACGTTAACTTACCTGTATCCAGTTGTGTGGTGTATTAAATGTTAGGTAAGCACAACAAAATGTATAACCTTGTACACGTGCCTTATTTAAGGTACTATCTCGGCATTCGCCTGGTGAAACAGGGGAAACCCTGGGAAAACTCAGTCAGGATACTCCGTCGTGGGGTTCGAAACCATGTGCCTACCCAAGAAATTTGATGTACGCCACTTGGCGAACGAACATGGATGGGCTGCTCACCAACCCGCATTAGCTGACAGCCTGGTGAGTCAAATGTCAGCACTCCTCCTTTCTTTACACATGATGGTACAAGTAAGGAAACAGCCTCCGAGGACCTCATTGCCCGCAGGACGGAATGCAGCGGGCAACGGCAGCGGTCAGTCCTGCAGGAAGTCAGAGGGTCAAAATGCCCGGGTTTGGACTGTAGACTGCCAGGACACCGACACGGCAACACGAATGGACCTATACGTGGCGACTCTCAACTGTCAGTCACTTGCAGGAGAGGACAAACTAGAAAAACTGCAGAATGAACTTAAGAGGATTAAGTAGGACATCATAGGACTATCAGAAGCGTGGAGGAAGAATGAAGAACAGTTGGAACTACCGTCAAGGCACACGTTCTACTTTAAAGGAACAGAAAATGGAAAAGAGACAGACGTTGGCTTTATAATTAATAAAGACCTGAAGTCACAGATCACAGAAATTGAAGGACTTTCAGACAGAATCGCACGGGTAGTAATAAAGATTAACAAGAGATACAGTATGGAAATTATACAAGTGTATGCTAAAACTACCTCACATCCGGAGGAGGAAATCGAAGACCTATTCGAGGAGATACAAAAGATTCTGGATAGTAGCAAATCGCATTACCAAATTCTAATGGGAGACCTCAATGCGAAAGTAGGAGACAAGCAGAGCAGTGACACGAAAGCGGGAAACTTTGGATTTGGCAAAAGAAACAAGAGAGGACAGAAGTTAATGGAATTCTCAGAAGCCGACAGACTGTTCATTTCCAGTAATTTTTTCAAGAAACCGCCCCAGAGGAAGTGGACATGGAAAGGCCCAAATGGGACCAAAAACGAAATAGACTGCGCTCTATCGAATAACAGGGAAATTCTGCAAGACGTGTCTGTTCTGAACAGTTTCAAAGTCTCGAATGATCATAGGATGGTGAGATGTAAGCTGAAACTAAATACTAGACTTGAGAGAAACAAGCTTATCAGAGGAAAACCGCCACTTTTAGATCTGGAAAATCTAGGGAAAAACAGAGAGACATTCGAG
>JAGDQP010001232.1:4547-16106 GCA_022664845.1 Lepisma saccharinum | reverse complement strand
CTTCCCCTACATTGTAAATCTTCTGGATTGGCCACTGAGCCAGTTGTCTACTCCTGTCTCGTGGTTTGCCGAATAAAGCATATCGGGGTATTTTTTGTCGAGGAACTACACGTTTCTTCAAATTGTCATCTAGGATATTCAATATTGGAGGGTTTAATTTTTTATTGTCCAGAGTTTAGACTACACTGCAAAAAATAGCTGTGTTAATTCAACACAATGTGTTGTCCCAGCGTGACTAAAACTTTTATGTGTTAAATCAACACAACACAAGGTGTTGATTTCGGTACTGTGGGGAAAAAATTAAGGCTGAGGTGAGATTTGAACATGAGTTGCTCAGTTAGAAGACAAGCGTCTTACCGACTTGGCTAAATCATTAGACAGAAAAGTAAAAGATGCTAACGATGTTTAGTGAACAACATTTGAATTAAACGACTACAATATAGATTTAAACAATATATGGAATCAAATATGTGTTGCTAAACCTCCAAAACAAACTAAGTTACTTGCACGACTTATCGCATGTTTAATCACTTCCTATTTGTCAATTGAGAACCAGAATTCCCATTCATTGAGAGTATTCTATTTCTATAAACGCAAGCAAAATGGCGAAATTCAAACACTTGAGCAGCATTACTGCTTTCTTATCGTAACAACATGTCAAATGCTGCGCTTACTTTCATAGAAATTGAACATATTCTCAATTAATGGAAATTGTGATCCCTAATTGACCGATGGAAAAGTGATTAAATCATGGCATAAGTCGTGAGAGTAACTTTGTTCGTGTTTGGGGTTCAGAAACATTTTTTTATCCTCTATATTCTGTCAATCTAGTGCTTTTTTTCGCCTAACGATTTAGCGAAGTCGGTAAGACGCTCGACTTCTAACAGCAATTCATGTTCAAAACTAGCTGCAGTCGTAACTTTTTTCTTTCCGTACCGAAATCAACACCGTGTGTTGTGTTGATTTAACACACAAAAGTGGTAGTCACGCTGGGACACCGCATTGTGTTGAATTAACAGCAATTTTTAACTTTGTACAGTCTAGTGGTATTACACGTGACTATAGGATTATCCCTAGGCGGCCGTAGGGGGTGCAGATCAAAATTATCATGAGGTATTGATTATGATTTCAGTACTGTGATTCCGTCAGACCCCTCCCTTCTGTGGGGTGTCAGCCCCTAAATTCTCCAGAACACTCCTCAACTTTAAATTTTTTACGGTCAAAAATCGATAGAAACCGTGCAAAACTCCACTCCACCAACACCTTCCAAATTTTGACTTTACACCCTCAAACTAAAAATCCTAGCATAATCCTTGTTTCAAGGATGTAGAAAAATAAATTATGCCAATAGAATGACAATCGTGAGAAAATGGAGCATTAAGGAACAAGAGATTCATGAAATTTCTGTGGAACGTAGAATACAATAAACGTAGAAAATTATCATATTTCAATTCAGTTTAAACTTCAATAAAAATTCATGATTTCTACATGAAAGAAATAAAGCACAAACATTTCCTACCAATTTATGAAACGAAACCATGAAAAAATCTGGTCAGGACTTCAGGGTACTTGTCTCTCTGCCATGTTCCACCACCTCAGCCATCCTGTTATTTGCTGAGAATAATGCGTTTTATTTAAGGCAGTGGCTATGCACACTTCCGACGTTCGCCGTTGCAGCGCTTACGTGCACATCAACAATGTGTTTTACCCTTTGACAATATGTAATGGGAAGTGACGCTGCAATTGTCTTTTGATTCATGCTTCACATCTGCTCGACGATACAGGACAATGTCTTTGACCATGATAGTTAAGAGAAGGGACACTTCTACTGTCGTGGGAAGAGGTCTGCATGCGACGGAACTCTGCCATCTTAGAGTTGTGGGGTAAAGAATGTTGTTTCTGACCAGATGTATTAATTGTTACTACGTAGCAGATCGCACCATGTGTTGGTGTTGTGGCACACTCCAACTACTTTCTTTATTTGTTGCAATGTTCTTCAGGACATGATGAAACCTTGTGTTTCGAAGAGAGAAGGCAGAAGCCGAGGTAAGAAAAGGAATCCTTTTCTACGAAACATTATGCGACTCTCTTCAATATTTGAACGCGAGAAGACGATGGTTCGAAAACGATTAAGTTTAATACGCGATATTAGAAGTATATTTGCTACTTAGAGTAAACATATGTAACCATATTTATCTAAATATATGATTTATCTACCGATAGTTTTATACCTATTTCAAGATATGAATATTTTCATCCATACCTAACAGCATTTCGAACCATATTTTGTTGTGATAGGTTGAAATATGTATAATTTAAATGTAGATCAATGCGATCCGAACAACTGTAATCAGAATCTATCCTATCCCCTGAGGTGTCAGCAATGTGTAATTAAAGTGTAGGGATGTCTCCTAAATCCTATTTGTGTACACGAACGAGATGGTATCTGGTAAGAGAACAAAACATATACACTTTGCGCTCCAGAGACATAATGAAAGTGTACAAATAGGTATACTCCATGTGTTTAAAGCCGCTTAAGTCTGTCCTATTATTGAATGTTTTGTTGCTTTAAATGGCATGCAAAAAGTATGTGAGACGTTTTCCGATGCTATTTTTAAGCGGAATTTACCTTAATATCGAGTGTTTGTTACTTCGGATGGCTAATGCATACTAAAAGTGTATAAGACGCCTTCTATTTGTGTAGACGAACGAGATGATATCTCGTAAGAGGAACAAAAAATGTCTCAGATGTGCAAAAGAAGTATATAACTTGTTTCAAGCTGTTTTTAGCAAAAAAGAACTCTATGGAAACAGGAAACGGTCTGATTTGGCACAAAATTCACACTTTGGGTGTCATATTTAGCTATAAGTAACAGGGAAGAGACATTTTAGGAGGTAGTTTATGCAGAAATTAGTCTTTGCATTGTATTTTATAACGATTTATTGTGGTAAGGACAAATTTGGAAGCAAAATACCACTATCAAGCACCGTTTACGGTTATGTGGAATATGAAAGATACATTTTAGCAGGAAGTTTATGTAGAAATCGTCTTGAACTGACATGTAAAACTGAAAACACAAGAATAAAGCCATATTGGATAGTACTTAATAGCAGAAAGAAGTACTTGGATATGAAAGTGATGGTATCAAGGTGCATGATTGCTCGAATTTGACTAGGTGGAATGAAATTTTGTTAATATCGGACATTGAAATACGTATTTGAAGTAGAAAGAAGTCTAATGAAACACGAAATGGACTGATTCGGCATGAAGAAGGGACGTTTTTTCTTTATATTAGGCACGAAATAGGCAAATAGGCTCGAACAACTGCATGTTAAATTGACAAATGAAGCTTGTCATATTAAAGTTGTGTATATGTTAGTGTTTGTTACCAGTTAGGGGTTTTTTTGTAACCACAGGAAGAGAATACATAAGGAGAAAATGTCATTTAAGTACTTGTAACACGTATTTGAAGGAGAAAATGATGGATTTAAGTAAACCTGACTACTTTGAAAGACATGAACATGAATATATAAACACACATAGACCGAAAATGGACATTCGAAATACCTTCAACATGATTTCTAAGCAGAACCTAGTCTTTGAATTGTAATTAAGTGAATATTTTACGATTTTGTATACACGTTTCGGTAGAAAAACTGCTTGTATAAGAAGACAAGTAATATTTGAAGTACACAGAACACATATGTCAAGTACCTTGCATGAAACGAAAACTAGAAAGGACTGAATGTAGGCGAAAAAGAGTTGTTGAAGCCCATTTACTCATAATATAAGGAGAAAACCGACAAAAGGCGCACTATAGGAACGCTTGTTGTCTCGATTGAACTGTTTTGCACCCCGTAATTACAGTGTAGATTTCGTTTATACGACATGGATTGACCATTCAGTACTGCTCTACCCTTCCTGAGGCCATCTAGGTGAGATATTCATGACTAAGATGTTTTTATTTCTTCTATTAATTAATTAAACCAGCTACAATTCGCTTTCATATTATTTGTAGAGTATATGTACTTGTATGAAAGAAAACAGATAGAGTTGTTACCGACTTATTGCTTTTGTTCAAAGGTAGCGTGGTTTATACTTAATTACCTGACTTTAATGTTAGAATCCCTGCCACTATCACCAAAGAATACTCCTTAAATTTACGGGAAACTGGTGATACTTGTCGGCTGCTGAAATGAGCCTTGGCGTATAAGCCGACTGTTGTCTACGGATCACTCTTGAGATAACAGACACACATACACGAACAAACTACCACTACCCACCGGTCCATGCTATTCCAGAGCTTGCGACCATATGTGTGCTTTGAAAATAGGAAGAGTAGGAGAGAAGGGGAAAGAGAGTCTGTATCACACATCACCGGCGAAGGGAAATACCTTCAACAGTTGACATTGCTGAACAACCAGTATTTCCATCTTACGGTCGACAGTGTTTCCATAATTTAATAAAATATTACATCTAGGAATATTATAGCAAGTCATGAAGGAGAACAAAGATTGTCAACTTTTAAGTGTTGCCTACCTCCGATTATTTTAATAAACGATGTCACCTAGTTTTGTTATTGTCTGATAAGGTCACATATTCACATTTTTACACATCTCCAGAGCCAAACTTGATCACTAGTACTGCTAGGTTACATAACTCAAAAGGTACGAACTGTTCAAGGAGTATTAGACTAGATCTAAAGTGTGCAAAATCGAATTTGATGGTTGACAATGTTAGGTAAGATATCAAATGCCAAAGATATCAGTTCGTAACAAGAATGTTGACTTCGGAGCCAAGATAATAAACAATTTGGGTATTTTATCTAAACTAATAAAAATAACAGTTTATTTTCAAATGAAACTGTTATTACAATTATGACAATTTAACCAAAATAACTGTTATAAAAATAACAGTTGTTATTTTTCTCCCATCTCTACTGTAGAGTTCAAACAAGCAACCCATAACCGATGGACCATCCCGGTTGATGTTTGTAGAAGTTATTTTCTAGCTGTTTTGAACACATTTTTTGTCTGCACAAATGGCTTTTGCAGTTAATGAGATTTCGAAAATATTGTGATTCCACTTATCCGGAAAATGGTTCTGAGCTTGATTTTGAACCAGAAGATAAAACAGAAAATGACAATGAAAGTATCTGTGATTCGCACGCAAGCGAGATTTTTTAGATTTGTCTCGTGAGACTATGATGGCGAGACTGAAGTGTGGAGACGATGTTAGAAACGTTGAATTGTGAAGAAGTTAATTGAAGTGTTCTTTTTAATGGTGTGTGAATAATGAAGTGAAATGCAAATATAAAGCAGATAAGGACTACGCATTTTTAAATCGTAATTCCAGAAAGAAGAATAATTTAATAGTTGAAGGTTATCGTAAGTTACTGGAAAGTGATATTGTTATGAAGAAAAGCAAAGAATCTCAAGATTCCAGATCAACTGCATATGCAGTAGATAATTGTGATACTGAGTTACAAAATAAAAATAGTGGATACATTGATGAAGATAAAGTTCTGATAAAGAAACAAAAACAGAAAATAGTGCCAAATCTATATCCTTGGTCACAAATAGTGGTAACCTACAAATTTTGAATAATGAAATCAGTGACGAGAATCATCAAATTTCTGATGGTGAATCTGAACCAGAAAACAAAGTCATATCACATGTGAATAAAAGAAAGTTAGGAACAGATAGTCTTGAACAAGATGGCAATGTTCACATACATAAAGCTATTAAGACTAACAAAAATGATCGGAATAAAATGCGAGATCAACAAACTTTGATATTCCCTAGCAACCATGGTGGACCATGGCTCACGATATTAAATAGCACAGATAACAGAAACCTTGGAGGGTATAATTCAATTTGTATCAGCAAAGTCTTAATCAATAATAATGTACCATTTAGTCGCATTGAATCACTTGGGAGTAAATTGGTTTCGATCACGTGATGAAGTAAATACTTTTATACTCAATACTGACTTACATAAGCAAATGAAAATAACAGTAACTATTCTAAAAATGCTTATTTACATATATGCTGTAATATACGAGATACCAATTAGTGTATCTTTACAAGAAATAGAAGAAAATACGGAATGTGACTATCCCATAATATATATCCAACGTCTGAAGAAGAAAATAACAAGTGATACTAATGAATCAGTATTAGTTGACACCAAACTTATTGAATTTACTTTAGAGTCACAAAACTTACCTGAATATATCTATGTGTTCAGAGAACTTTTCAAGGTACAACCCAAAATTTGGAAAGTTCGTCAATGTGATCTGTGTAAAAACTACAGACATGGCAGTTCCCAGTGCAAAGGGGAAAAGAAATGCGTGTATGTGCGAAAACATTTCATGAAGGGCCTTGCACTTCTCAATGCAATGCCTACATTGTAAATTAACTAATCATACTGCCGGAAGTCATCAGTGCAAGGAATACATCTTCCAACAAAACATAAACAAGATAATGGCAACAAGAAATATAATCTACAAAGAAGCAAGAATTATTGCTTTGACTGAAGGGAACAATACGATAACAAATCAGAATTCATATTCAAAAGCAGTGTTAAACAAATCCAGTCCTCAACTATCGTATCAAACATGCCACATGAAAGGAGATTTTGATAACAAAGCTACAAGAATCTCAGAACAACAACTTTTTCGAAAAAGTGGTAAATCAGTACCTCAATATAAAATACAAAAAAGTAATTCATCAAACTCAAAGACGTTGCAATTTGAAAATACAAGGAACAAATCTGATACTTCAGAAATTGGCATAACTAATGCTGAACAGACAACAAAATTAATCAAACAAGGAAGCGACGAATTGGAAGACGAGGTGAATTATTCAGTCGAAGAAAAACATTTCTCGAAGTCTGCATGTAATCACGAAAAATCATTTCTAAAACTAAACGAAAATCTCAACTCACTGGCAAATGACAATTGTAAAAATATAGAAAAAACGAAAACATAATATCTGAATTCGTAAAGATTACCTCTACATTATTAGACATACTCTATGAAAATTCAGACTTAACCAATCATCTTCAGATACTTACCAATACACAACTGTTAATGGAATCTTTAACGGCAACTATAATAATGTAACGAGTGCAAATAATCCATTTACGGTTATAGTTTAAACTACAAGCCCTCTAGAAAATCAGCTGTTTTGATCAACGAATCCGGTCTTCTAGAATCCGATCAATTAGACTAAGAAGAAGATTCGCACGCAGGCAGTTGAAGTGTTCACACCTAGATTTCTAGTGTCTTCAAATTACTTCACGGCTCTTAGTAACTGAACAGATAAGTGTAAATCTTTTGCATTTATTAGATAGGTATATGCCTTGTTATAGTAGATACATTTCTACTTTTGAGATAGGGCGTGTATAGTTTTTACGCATCTCTGACACATGGAGACAGACTCGGGAGGGGGAAATTCTCCCTCACCCCCTATATTAGAACCCATGGATGTACCTCTACAGGCTAACATTGACCGAGCTTCAAGCCCTCCAACTTTAGATCCATTAGCAACTCCTCAGTCACCGCGGCCTAAGAACAACACTTATGCAAATTTTCACTTAGCCCCATTTGTTGTCCGTGTGCCTCTAAATTTAAGTAATCCTGCTGAGAAACCTCACTCCATGGGTATTGGTAAATTACTCTTTGCACAGCAAATCCCAGATTTGATATCATTGGATGATCACTCTTAAAATTAACTTTTGATACGAGTACACACGCCAATGCGTTTTTGCAACACCCATTGCTTCCCATGCATAAATGGATGGCATATATTCCCGATTACGCCATTCATTCTATAGGAGTTTTGAGGGGCGTTGAGGTGACGGTAACCCCGGAAGACGTTATTCGGGATATTCAATGTAATGCACAGGCAATTCATGCCAGATGTCTACATAAAAATCTTCCTGACGGTTCCAAAGAACCGACCGAAAGGATAGTCGTCACATTCAATTCCCAATTGCTACCACATGATTTCTTCTTATATTTCATACATATTAATATCAACCCCTATATACCTCCCCTCAAGCAATGGCTGTTATCGCTTCGGGCATGTGTTACGAAATTGCCGATCTAAAACACAACGCTGTAAGAAGTGTGGTCAAGACCACGATTATCGTGTTTGCTCTAACCTTCCGTACTGTTTCAATTGTCACCACTCTCATTTCGCGGATTATGGGGACTGCATTGAACAAGCACGTCAAAAACGCATTATTCACCTGGTAGCACATAACCATTTATCGTATAGTGAAGCTTCTAAACAGATACCAAAAATGACAAATCAATACTTTAGTACACAGGCGGTTTCGCCACAACATGACGCGATTAGGTATCATACTCCTGTTTATAATACGGAACTGTCAAATCTACTTATTCTCCGATGCTTCAAACTCCTTCTCGACTTCAACAGAAAGAATACACTCGATCTTATGTTACAATACCAAATGGTATTGTAACATATGCTTCCCGCTAGTAACATAATTACTACCTAAAAGAACAAATGCTTCGACATCTCACGCTTCTAGAAGTACCCCTCAAACGTCACAATCTCCTTTGCAAACCAAAAGGGTTCGACAATCGAGTACTGAACAGCAGGATGAAGCTATGGTAGTCATGCCTATTACTACGGTTCCGCGTGAGAGGATGGCCGCAATCGAACCTGTCAACTCTTCTTCTCAACATGTATCGCGGCAAGATACGAGGGATACAGTGAATAACGAGTCTAAAACTGAGAACGCTATGAATCACTATATGGTACCAACTAACACGATGAAACAATTCAATCAACTAATCCATCAAACAATAGATACTTGGCTCGCAGCTAAAAGAGGATAAACTGAACCTAATCAACAACTTACAGACACCCTTAAAACACAACTCAATTATATATTTACTGACACTCTTATTCCTTATCTATCTTAATTGTCATCTCCCTATGGATACAGTTTTTGTACAATTGCATAGACTTTACGTAATTAATCATCCTTTCTCACTACATTATTTTTACACTTTTCTTCTTAACATTTGATACATTGTTCAACGCCATTATATAGTATCGTATTCTTATTTAATCTCATCACTTATTGCCTCTCAACTCATTACATCTCACATTGTACGCCTACCACACCTATCTTACAATCGTACACATGCTTTACAAGGTGCACACCTGTCTATGCAAAGTATGTTGCTTTATATGGCCTGGATATATCAAGAGATATAATGGCCAAAAGGAGTCGATGTACGCGCCGCTCATGAACTGGTACTGGAAAGTATCTCTACACAACCTGCAGTTACTCCAAGCGGGAAACTTGCAAACGACCAGTATGGGATGACGTCACAAACCCACCTGTTGGATTTGATTGCAAAAATGAAACTGATAAAAAGAGTTGACGTTCCTGATAGTACCTTACCTCTTGAATATTTCATATTGTTTTTAATGAAATGTGAATAGTTCTCGTCGTCGCAGAGAGAAGGACACAGACCAGGAGTTCGAGAAACTGCTGGATAAGTTGTTAATACTAAACAGTCGCGGTTCATACAAATGCAGATAAAATTCGAGTTCTTTTTGCTATATTTCTCCTGGTGGGAGTTACTGTTATACTAAAACTAAAAAATGTACTTTACAGAGAGACATACGACAGAAACACCATTCTTTTCATACCTTCTGCCCATGGGCGGATTTACGGTAAAAATGGAGGGGGCGTTGCCCCCTCCCAGTCATTTCAAAATTACTTTAAATGTTTCATTCTAAACGATCCCAAGTAACAATCTTCGATGGGTCTATGTACGGTATTAGGTCGGCAACGTTGGTTTATGGTGGGTTGGATTTCCAACGAATGTCCAAGCAGAAAAGCTGCAAAGTAGCCAATAGTTGGCCCAGTGTCAAGAAAACTCACGAAAGGCCAACGTAAGAAAAACAGTATGTCCAGTTTGTAACATGTTAGGGGCTGATATAACGTAAAGCCCACCAGAAAACCCAATAGTTGGCCCAGGGTCAATAAAACTAACAAAAGGCCAACGCGAGGTAAACCTATGCACATTTTAGGGAGTAATTCAACGCAATGCCAACCATAAACAATGCGTTACAAACATCCATTGGCCCAGTGATTTGATTGTTAGATTGTCAACAGAAAATTGTCTTGCCAACCACACTGTTATGTTGGTCCAACCGTATTTATTATATTGTT
Organism: Lepisma saccharinum; assembly: GCA_022664845.1. Lineage (NCBI taxonomy): Eukaryota > Metazoa > Arthropoda > Insecta > Zygentoma > Lepismatidae > Lepisma > Lepisma saccharinum. The sequence continues at coordinate 5,881 of JAGDQP010001232.1, read as the reverse complement.
AATTTCTCAACTGTTGTTGGTTTACCGACCTGAATCCACGCACTTTTGCCAACCAATTTTATTATTTTTTTCAACCATAGGCGAGAGAGCGAGAGAGAAAGAGAGTTGGCTAGATGACCACCAGCTGACGTACTCGATAAAAGATTCAAAACCTATGTAGGACCACAAGAGATCTTCGCCACAAGAGATCTAAATTGCTTATATCGATTTAATTTCGGCACGCCAGAAATTTTCGTACGGAAAAGTTCATAGGTGCTACGCAATGCAGCATTTATTGTTCTAACATAAGATCCAAAAAGCCACCCAAATATTGGATTAAAACCGATATGGATCAGGATTTTCAGTGTGGAGGGTGTAAAGTCAAAACTGGGAGGGTGTAGGTGAAGTTTTGTACGGTTTCTATCGACTTTTCATAGCATAAATTTTTAAGTTGGAGGGATGTTGTCAAAACTTTGGGCCCTCCACAGGGGGGTCTCGCGGAATCACTGGATATGGACTATTTAATTTCAAAAACTGATAACCTTGTTTCCAGAAGCTACTATATCAATGTAACTTTTTAAAATTTTGTTTGCTGTAATTCACATAAAATGCAAGTTCCTGAATCGATGTTGTTGTCAGTTAGAACGAGAATGTATCTTATCCAATTAACATCAATGTTTTCATATCACATTTGCTTCAAAATCACATCAGGAATTTGTATATTATATGAAAAGCAAACAAAAAAATTAACAACAGTAACATTGATATAGTTGTTTTTGCAAACAAGCTTCTCAATTGTCTTCGTATCACAAAAGAAATGAAAAAACATCTCTCACTTGGAAGACCAGCATAGCCGAGTGGTAAAGTCATCAGAATGCTTAATATCGTCGCTGACCGCCGGAGGCATGTATCCCATCGCAGCAGCAGCTTTTCACCCAAGAAACGTGTAACAGCGAAGACATGCAAAAAGGCAAACTGAATATGGATCAACACTGCGTGCAATATACCTTCGAGAAAATAACAGTAGCACTAATGGGCAGGTATTTTGCTCGTCGGTGGGTCGTAGAATTGTTGGCCTTTCGTCGGCATTGTGCAACGGGGCCTCGGTTGGTCCATCGTTGGAACGTTCTGTTGGTCTCCTGTTGGGTCACTGTCGTTGCCAACGTTCGGCCAAATGCACATTGATATTTCCATGTAGTTGGTTCTACGTTGGGCATCACTGTTCATGCCAGTGTTATAGCCAACGGCCATTTAATACGTAGGACGAATCGTACTGGCTAACATGCATCTAACATCAAACCATACGATCAGATTTTCGTGGGCCCAAAAAATGTTGCTACTTGGGATAGCTTTTA
>JAGDQP010001231.1:60456-128912 GCA_022664845.1 Lepisma saccharinum | reverse complement strand
TAGGACTATTAATTATCCCAACCTCACTTTGATTTCTCCCAACACGAACGACAATTATCTGAAACACTCTAACAACAACCCTACACAAAGAATTCAAAACAATTCTAGGACCTCAAAGCACTAACAAAGGAACAAAATTTCTTTTTATTACCGTCTTCACATTCATTATATTCAATAACTTTATAGGTCTATTCCCTTACATTTTTACAAGATCTAGACATTTAACATTTACATTAACCCTAGCACTTCCACTTTGACTAACCTTTATATTATATGGTTGAATTAATAATACTCAACATACATTTGCCCACCTTTTACCGACTGGAACCCCTGGGCCCCTAATACCATTTATGGTATGCATCGAAATTACCAGAAACATTATCCGCCCATCAACCCTTGCAGTTCGACTAATAGCAAATATAGTAGCAGGTCACCTTTTATTAACTCTTTTAGCAAGAACAAGACCCACTCTAACTATATCTTTCCTATCACTAATAATAATTAGACAAATTCTCTTATTAACATTAGAATCCACAGTAGCAATTATTCAATCCTACGTATTTGCAGTATTAATAACCCTATACTCAATAGGATGGGTCGAAAAAATTGAAACTTTGAGGACCCTTTTGCGGTACTGCGGAAGAGTTGTACCTACATCTAAGTACTTCCTCTGCGAAATTTCATAATCCTGGGATCTTCTGTTCTGTCACGGGCCCTAAAGTTTCGAAAATTTGGCAAAAAAAGAGAAACATCTAAAATTTTGTAATTTTCAAAAAATTCGTAATGCCTTCTTGGTAGTAAGGAAAAGTTGTACCTACACGTGATTATTATCTAGGCAAAATTTCAGAACTCTGGAATGATATCTTCTGTTCTGGAGCGGGGTCTGAAATTTCAAAAATTCGGTGATAACCGCAAAATATTTAACATTTTTTTTAAAAGTATAACATTTATCACAGCGTCTTTCTCGATAGTGGCGAAAAGTTGCTTTTAGATATATTTAATTATTGTAAAAGTTTCAGGAACCTGGGATAATATTTTCTGTTCTGGCAGTAGGCCTGAACTTGTACAAAAAATGTAAAAAAATACATAAACCATTCAACAAAATAACTCACTTGTTTCAAGTAAAGTAGCAACATTTTATAACTACAAAGAGATTAAATTTAAAATGTTTAATTTATACGAAGACCTTACAGATTACAATCTTTATGTTTTAACAAACAGAAAAATAATGGTATACATTATACAACTTTCATACGCTATACAAAACATGAAGCAAAAATTATAAACTGTCAATTTCAGGTTAGTAAAAATCTTTCAAACGGTTAGAAAAAATCAGTAAAAAGGTTTCAAATTTTATACTGACCCTTGAACCTGAATGATGTAGGCCTTGAACCTGAACTGATACTGATACTGACCCTTGAACCTGAATAACTCTTTGTAGATTACAAGGTGGCCCGAATGAAGCCTTCCCGGTTTTCATGACCACTAACTTTACTGGAGGCCTCCTTAACAAGTTGTACAGTTCTTTCCACAGCTTGGGTGTGGCATGGGAAGTCAGTGAATGACCATTCAGCTGGAACATCTGCTTGCAGCATGGCATGCAAATCTTCGATCGTTGTGTGATTCAAGACTGGTGGTGGGGTCACTTGGATTGTCTACCAGTCGATCATGTCGATGTAGTCCTGAGCTTCAAAATTTAGGTTAGGAATGCTGAATTTGCGAACACCATCAGCTTCACCTATTGCTTCAACTTCTCTGGCTTTTATAACTCTTCGAACTGCAAGGGTCCTAATGTGCGCCCTTTCATCACTTAGCATCGCAATCAGAAAGTTTTCTGGAGATGCGAAGAAACCATTTCGCGAAATCACTGGGTCAATCACGTCGAGGTAAGTTTCATCCAAATATCTAGAATTCATAATGAAATGATGAACGTGTCGAGCTCCATCCTTCAGTGAATGTTGGATTTTGATACGGAACCAGAATGGCACATACACCCTCATAATGAACGCCACTATAATGTTCAGGCTGTGCGAATGTCCGTTGTGGAAACATACAATAGTAAGATTTTGTTCGCTGTTGTCAACCAGCGTGACAAGTTGAGGCGCCCTGGATCTCGTTTAGCCAGATCCACTGGACAGATTCCTGAGGAAATGGAAAGAGCAATATCCATAAGATATTTTTTATCCTAACTCAGAATGGATGGATCACTTGTAGGTAAGGTACATTTAATTGGCGCAAATGTTACTAGCGGAAGCAGCTCGCAGCCGTTCAAAGATTTTCCAATGCTGCCAGAGTAAGAAGATGGGCCCATCCAGGAACTGGAACAAGTGGCGTAGGGGTAATTCATTAAAATGAAGGAGACAAACAACCCATTAAACGGGCTTGCCTAGCTTCAATTCAAGGGACCGCCGTACTTCATTGTGAACTCCTGTGTTCACTGGTGTTCAATCACAGCCAAGTACAAGAACGCTGTTGAGACCTCCGGGCATCTCAGCTATGACATAGTTGTAAATTCTTTCAGAAATGTCCTGACTAGATCCAGAGCCAGGTGTGACGTGTCCTACGTAGCCAGAAAGAGGTTCCTTCACAAGAGAATACTGTTCTTCCATTATTGCTCTCTGATAGTACTTCTCACCATGCTTTTCCCTTGACAATCTCTTATCAAATCGGCCATCAAAGTAAAGTCCTAATATAGGACCACAGGCATTTTCCAAACTCTCACTCTTAAGGTTTTTCACAGTTCGAGATCTTTATCTAGCTATTTTGCTCTTATCAACCACAAACGATGTATCCGATGCACTGATTATGCCTACGTCTTGCAAAACAGCTGTGGCTATGGCAACAGTGACTTGACGCGATACCCCGAATCTTTGACTTAATGTGGCGGCATTTGTAAGTTTTTTTTCGCATTTGGGACGAGCATCATGTTAAAGGCAAAGATTATGCACTTGCAGTGTTCAAAGCCTTGGGGCAAAGGAATTTTCAGAGCCGAAGTCCTCTTCCATTTTGTTTGCATCATCTTCGTCGGAGGATGTTGAATTTGTTGATGTGAATTGTAGATCTTGCTGCGATGACGATGACCCTGAACCATGAAACGAGCTGGACGAGGCATTACTTTTAGAACTACGGAGTAAATCGTTTGACTTTCTCTTGAGACACTTTTCAAGTTTCTTCGTTTCTTGCACATCGTCCGAGCCGATACACATAAGTCGCTTAGTTCTTGATCGATAAGAAATGACTGTTCCTTTACGGGTGCATTCGATTCCTTCGGACACGTGAAATCCTTAAAGGTGGAGCACTTACAAGCTTATATGTCAAAGAGAAAGCGGGAACCTTCTTTAAACTTTTCAACTCGTGCTTTAGTTGCTGCGCTTTTATCAATTCTTTTATATACTGCTTTGATATCGATGCAATTCTTGTGATATGAATGAATCATATCCGTCACTCGTTTTGTTGAAACAGTTGGAATTGATATAATGCAATTGATATATTGAAGTAATTAAATATAAGGAGCTGCAACTTTTCTTCACTATCGAAAAATGCACATTAATATGATATATTAATACTGTGCTTAAGATAATATATTTAAAAATGCAAAATTTTAGATTTTTTTTACAGAATTTCCGAAATTTCAGACCCCCTCCCAGAACAGAAGATACCATCCTATCATTCTGAAATTTTGTAGAGGTAATAATTAGATGTAGGCACAACTTTTCCTTACTACCGCGGAAGGCATTATGATTTTTTTGAAAATTACAAAATTTTAGATTTTTTTTCTTTTTTTGCCAAATTTTCGAAACTTTAGGGCCCGTGCCAGAGCAGTAGATATTATCCCAGGATTCAGAAATTTCGCAGAGGAAGTACTTAGATGTAGGTACAACTTTTCCGCAGTACCGCAAAAAGGTCGTCAAAGTTTAGATTTTTTCGACCCCCCTAATACTCAAGTGAAGTAACATATGTCAGCCATAGGGGCACTTATTACCACCACAGAATTAACTAAATGATTCCATCAATTTAACACCGATCTATTCTTTATAGGCTTACTAATTATCAGGTAATTCAATTATGACGAGACATTTCTCGAAAAGGCACCTTTCAAGGACTCCACGCAAGTCAAGTTACAACTGGGCTTCGATGAGAAATAATCCTATTTATTGTGTCAGAAGTATTTTTTTTATTTCATTCTTCTGAGCCTTTTTTCATAGAAGACTCTCCCCGGCAGTAGAAATTGGAGCGACATGACCACCAATAGGAATTCAACCCTTCAATCCAATACAAATTCCCCTTCTTAATACTGCTATCTTACTAGCCTCAGGAGTCATAGTAACCTGAGCCCACCATAGACTAATAGAAGCAAACCATACACAAACTACAAAAGCCTTAATTTTAACAGTTCTCCTAGGGCTATACTTTACAGCCTTACAAGCCTTTGAATATTATGAAGTACCATTCACAATTTCAGACGCCACCTATGGATCTACCTTTTTTATAGCAACAGAATTTCATGGACTTCATGTGATTATTGGTTCATCATTTTTAATAGTATGCTTACTACGTCACATAATATATAACTTTTCTCCAAACCATCACTTCGGGTTTGAAGCAGCAGCATGATATTGACATTTTGTAGATGTAGCATGATAATTCCTATATATTTCAATTTTTTGATGAGGAGGATAATTATCTATTTAGTATAAACAATACATTTGACTTCCAATTAAAAAATTCATATAAAATGAAATATATAATATACACAATTCTAACCGCCACTTTAATCACAACAACAATCACAGCCGCTATAATATTCCTAGCCTCCTTATTATAAAAAAACAATTATTGATCGAGAAAAGAGATCACTATTTGAGTGTGGCTTTGACTCCAAATCATCTCCTCGAACTCCGTTCTCAATTCGCTTCTTTCTTATTGCAGTAATTTTCCTTATTTTTGACGTAGAAATTGTATTACTTCTTCCATCCGCGGTTACACTAACTACCTCCAGAATCATGTCATGAACCACTGTAAAAATAATTTTTCTCCTAATCCTACTTGTTGGTTTATATCATGAATGAAATCAAGGATCACTTTAATGGCCCGTGTAGGATAATAGTTAATTATAATATTTGGTTTGCAGCCAAAAGGTGTTTTCTATCAACTTGTCTTATTTATTAACAAGAAGCAATACTAGCACTCAGTTTCGACCTGATTTTAAGGTGATCACGGTCACCCTTGTTTATTAGTTGGAAGCCAAATCAGAGGCATGTTACAGTTAATAACAAAAATGGGAAACCTAAATAGCCCCCGCTAAGGAGGTAAGTAGTTAATTAAACAAGAAAAAGCTGCTAACTTTTATTTTTAGCGGTTAAACCCCGTTATTACCTCTTCAATTAAACATTTATTGACCTCCTCAGTATAACAATTTACACTACTTTTTCAAGGTTAAAATGAGAAAATTTTCTTAGGGAGTGCCATTTGAAGAGCTACTTACTCTTTTAAGCATCTTCAATGCTATGCTTTAAACATAAGCTATTTAAATAAATAATAAAAATAATAGTAGTTAAAATATAATTACAATAAATGAAAAAACAAATGTAATCTAAATTCGTTAAAATGCATCTTAATAACTAGGACAGAACCATTCGCTATAAAATTATAGATCCCCTGGGCGCCTAATACCTCTCTTCACCCCTGATCAACAAGTTTTCTATAGGCCACCCCAGCATAAAGAGGTAACAGAATACAATTATTAGTATATAAATAAGGTAAAAATCATATAGAACCTATTATACTTACATAAAATAAGCCCCCCCGCCCCCTACTTGATTATTACCCAAGCGAGAATCTCCTAATAAGAAACCAACCCAAGCCCCAATACCACTAACAAATAAAGCCCCCATTTTAAGGGACAATGGTAATACCACTACAGATGGACAAGAAAATAACAACCATCTCATACTGGCCCCACCTAAAATGGAAGCCCCAGTAAGACCCAACATTCCTCGCTCTATAACTAAATTAGCATTATCACCTGTCCCGTGACAACTACTAACAGTAAACCCCATACCAGTTAAATAATATCTTAAACGAACAGAATAACACACAGTTAGTCTCATTGAAAGAAAAAACAATAAAAAGTTTAATTAAATCAATTCATGCTATTGTTCCAATTTCCAAAATTCAATCCCTAGAATAAAAACCTGCTAAAAAGGGGACCCCGCATAGAGTTAAATTAGCTGTTTTTAAACAAGACAAAGTCAATGGTGTTTGAAATACAAGACCCTCTATACATCGAATATCTTGGGTATCCCCTACCCCATGAATGATAGCCCCTGCGCATAAAAACAATAAGGCCCTAAAAGGAGCGTGTGTTAATAAATGAAAAAAGCTAATATAGAAAACCCTATTGATAAAATCATTATTATTAGCCCTAATTGACTCAAAGTAGATAAAGCAATAATTTTCCTTAAATCATATTCATAATTAGCCCCAACTCCAGCCATAAACATAGTTAAACCAGAAAGAAGCAACAATACTCGCCCCATAAAACTATCAGTTAAAACACTACTAAAACGAATTAGTAAATAAAACCCGGCAGTAACTAAAGTAGAAGAATGGACCAAAGCAGAAACGGGGGTTGAGGCAGCCATTGCTGCAGGCAATCTCGCTGAAAAAGGAAATTGAGCTCTTTTCTTTATCCCAGCTAGCACAACAAAAGTAACAATAATTGATATCTCGTTTCCATAATGTAACTCGCTCAAATAAAAGATATAATTTCAACCCCCATAATTTACTATTCAAGCAGTTGCGAGTAAAATACAGACATCCCCAATCCGATTAGATAAGGCAGTTAGTATTGCAGCATTGTAAGATCGCACATTTTGATAATAAATTACTAAACAGTATGATACTAAACCAAGCCCATCCCACCCCAGAAGAATACTAATAATGTTAGGAGAAATAATTAATAATATTATTGATAAGACAAACATAAGAACTAAAAAAATAAAACGGTTAATATAAAAATCACTAGATATATATTGACCTCTATAATAAATAACCATGCTAGAGATATATAACACAAATCTCATAAAAAAATAGACATTCAATCCAATAAAATAGTCATAACAACAGAACTTCTATTAACTCTAATAACTTCCCATTCAATAAATAAACTAATATCAAAAATCATTAGATTAATACCTCAAATAAAAAAGACAAACTAAAAATAAAAAGAAATACAAAACAAATAACACAAATAGGGTATGCCCATATCACAGCCCAGGAGTCATTAATAAACTTTCTTTAGCACCACAAACCAAAATTTTAACTAAACTAGCTAGACAATGCCAATCAACTAAACTTAAAACCATAAAAAACTAGGCCCAACAAAAAGAATTAAAAGATTTAGAGGAAATCAATGACGAAATAAAAGATAATACTCACGAATGCTTCCTCCCCAACACGAATATAAACCAGAATAGTACTTACCATGTTGAGTATAAGAATATAATTACAAGGTATAAGCAGCTCTAAAAAAACGATATTAAGCCTAGCCCCGCCATACTCAAAAAAGATCACCCAATAACACTATTTAATAAACTAATTTCTCCTAATAAATTCAAGATAGGAGGAGCAGCTATATTACCAATACTAAGTAAAAATCACCAAAAAGTCATACTAGGTATAAAAGATATTATACCCTTATTGATAAGTAAACTTTGACTACCTAAACGTTCATAAGAAATATTAGCCAAACAGAATAGACCAGAAGAGCACAGCCCACGACCAATTATTAAAATTAAAGCCCCCTTAAACCCTCAAATACCTATAGTTATAATGCCTATCAACACCAGCCCCATATGAGCAACAGAAAAATAAGTAATCCACCTGACGTAAACAAATTAAACTAACGACCCAAATTCCGACAACTCTGACTCCGAACCATAATAAATTTAACCTAATAGCAATTGTCTCTAAATAAGGAGAAACATGCAATAAAACATATCCCCCCCAATTTTAAAAGGACACCAGCAAGAACTATTGATTCACTAACAGGCGCCTCCACATGCGCCCTAGGTAATCATAAATGAACCAAAAATATAGGTATTTTAACCAAAAAAGCTAAAAGTATTGCACAATATCATAAACTATCTAATAAACAAATATTAAAATTAACGAACCACAAATTATAAAAAGGAAGACTACCACCAACCTCCTCTAAATAAATGATACCAACAAGTAAAGGTAAAGAAGCCATTAAAGTATATAGTAGTAAATAAAACCAGTCTGCATTCGCTCAGGCTGGTACCCCCACCCAAAAATTAAAAATAAAGTCGGAATCGAAGACCCTTCAAAAAGTAAATAAAACATGAAAGGATTAGAAGAAATAAAACTCAAGCAAAATAAAAAAGCAACACTAAAACTAACCCAATAAAACTGACATTATAAAAATGAAAAAATAAAACTTTTTCTCTAGCCATAATTATAAAAATAACAACTCACACACTCAACAAAACTAAAGAATAAGATAAATTATCACATCAAAAGTTATATCCCAAACTCCAGGGCTGCACTATAAAACAGCCACTAAAAACTAGCAAAAAAAGCAACAAACAAAGAATTTTGAACAACTCATCATATTTGACCTATAAATCTTAACGGGATTAAAAACATCACAAACAATAAATACTTTAACATCGCAACACAATTAAAGATCCTAAATAATCATTACCATGTCTACGAACAATAGAGACCAAAATAGACAAACCTAAACTACCCTAACAAACACAAAAAGTTAAAAATAAAAGGCTAAAAGAAATTTCATTATAAAATTCCCTCAACCCCAAAAAAAGTATCAAAAATATTCTCAAAACAATTATTTCTAAACTAAGAAGAACCATCAGTAAATGCTTTCGTTGAATAATAAAACATCTCACACTGAAAATAAATAGTAAAACAGAACAAATAAAGTAAACTAATATTGACATAAGCTTTCATAGTTTAATAAAAATAATGGTCTTGTAAATCATAAATGGGTTAATTTTACCCTAAAAGCATCAAGAGAAAATATCACAGTACTTATCCTCAGTCCCCAAAACTAACATTTTTAATAAACTATCTCTTGATATTAAATTAACAGTAATTTTATTCCTAATCCTAACTCTATTAACTTTCCTGTTCAACCGATTAACCCACCCATTATCAATAGGGCTTACATTAATAATTAATACAACCATTACATCATTAACAATCAATATTCTTTCAGAATCCCCCTGATTCTCTTATATACTTTTTCTAATCTTTCTTGGTGGAGTATTAGTACTATTTACTTATTAACTAGACTAGCCTCAAACGAAATATTCCATCTCAATATTAAAACAATAATTTTTCCGCCAATCATCGTCCTTACAATCATCTTAATTATAATACTAGACCCACTACTAATTGCAAGCTCCCACCCTCTTCAAGACATCCTACCATCGCCCGTCGAGCAACAAGAAATTCCCCTAATAAAATTTTATAGTAAATCAATAGCAGCCGTCACACTAACTTTAGCAACATACCTCTTCATTACTTTAATTGCAGTGGTAAAAGTAACAAACTTACAACAAGGGCCCCTCTGTCCTAGTAAATCTTATGTCAATACCGATACGGAAACAACACTCATTAATCAAAATTGCCAACAATGCCTTAATTGATCTACCAGCCCCAATCAATATTTCATATTGATGAAATTTTGGGTCACTTCTAGGCCTTTGCCTAATTATTCAAATTATTAAAGGTTTATTTCTAGCTATACACTACACCTCCAGAATCGAACTTGCATTTGATAGAGTTATACACATTTGTGGAGATGTAAACTTCGGATGACTAATACGAACCATTCATGCGAACGGAGCATCGTTGTTCTTTATCTGTCTCTACATACATGTAGGCCGAGGCATATACTATGGATCCTACTTGTATCTTCATACATGAAGAATTGGAGTAATTATTCTTCTAACAGTCATAGCAACTACATTCTTAGGCTATATCCTCCCCTGAGGACAAATATCCTTCTGAGGAGCCACAGTAATTACAAATCTCTTATCTGCTATCCCTTACCTAGGCACAACACTAGTACAATGCCTTAGGAATTAATAGTAGCATTGATAAAATCCCATTTCACCCATTTTATTCTTCAAAAGACTTTATTGGTTTCTTAATAATAATATTTTTACTAACTTTTCTATCCTTATGAAACCCCTATATATTAGGTGATTCAGAAAATTTTATTCCAGCAAACCCACTGGTCACCCCAGTTCACATTCAGCCAGAATGATATTTCCTATTTGCTTACGCCATTTTACTGTCAATTCCTAATAAAATAGGAGGAGTCATTGCCCTTGTAATATCTATTTTAATTTTAATAATTATACCCCGATATCATAAAAGAAAAATACGAGGACTTCAATTCTATCCCATTAATCAAATTATCTTTTGAATTATGGTATGTTATTATTCTACTAACTTGAATTGGAGCCCGGCCAGTGGAAGATCCTTACATTTTAGCAAGACAAGTATTAACCGTAATTTACTTTATGTACTTTCTAATTATACCACAATTCTCAATGACTTGAGATTATTTTCTAACTAAAAATTAATCCTTTGGAAGAGAATAAAGCATATGTTTTGAAAACATAATACAGAGTAAAACTCTAAGGATTTTATATATCCTAAATAAAATACATTTAAATTGAAAAAGAGATTAATAAAACCCTAAACCAACTAAAAAATAACAAATAATTTAATGACAAACAAAGAAATCTCCTTCAAGCAAGATACATCAACTTATCATAACGAAACCGAGGTAAAGTTCAGCGAACTCAAATATAAATAAAAGAAATAAAAACCACCTTAATAAAAAATATATAAGAAAAAACATCACAACTTAAAAAAAATAATAGTAAACGAAACCCCCATAAACAAAATTCTAGCATATTCTGACATAAAAATAAGAGCAAACAAACCCGCCAGCTCTATATTCAACATTAAAGCCAGAAACAAGTTCAGATTCCCCCTCAGCAAAATCAAACGGAGTACGATTTGTTTCAGCTAAGCAAGAAGTCAACCAAGCCAGCAACAAAGGAAAACTAATAAACAAAAATCAGACATCTCCTTAATAGAGAGCAAACTCAAAAAGATTGTATCTACCTCTTAAAAAAACAAAAGATAATAAAATTAAAGCAAGACTCACCTCATAAGAAATAATCTGTGCCACCGCAAGCAACCGCTCGAGTAAAACATAATTAGAATTAAAAGACCAACCAGCACTCATAACACTATAAACACCTATACTAGTACAACATAAAAAAATAAAAGACCTAAAGAAAAAGTAACAATTAATCTAACAACAGGAACACACATTCAAACTAATAAAGACAGTATTAAACTAAAAACAGGAGCCAAATAATAAGGGTAATAATTAGACATAATAGGAAATCTCTGCTCCTTAGTAAAAAGCCTAATAGCGTCAGCAAATGGTTGAAGAATTCCACAAAATCCCACCTTATTGGGACCCCTGCGAATTTGAATATAACTTAATACCCTACGCTCAGGCAAAGTAAAAAAGCAACCCCAATTCAAACCCCGATAACTAAAACAATATAAGAAAAAAGTCCCAACAAAAATTTGTATACATTACTATATGAAGAATTAACCTCATTTTTAGATCCTAAGTCTAATGCACTTATCTGCCAAAATAGTTATTATATTAATTCATAATAAAATATTACAAATATCTGGTCCTTTCGTACTAAAATAATTAAATTAATAGAAGGATAGTAACCGATCTGAACTCAGATCATGTAAGAATTTAAAGGTCGAACAGACCTTTTCCTTAAGCACCTACACCTAAGTAAATCTTAATCCAACATCGAGGTCGCAACACCCCCACCCCCACCCCCACCCCCCGCCTCCGTCGATAAGAACTCTCAAGAGAGATTACGCTGTTATCCCTAAGGTAACTTAATCTTATAATCACAAAATAACGGATCAAATAAACAACATTAATAAATGAAATAGTCCGAGTAAAGTTTATAACTTCCCAGCCGCCCCAGCTCAATACATATTCTTATAACACAAAAATTAAACATCAACTCACCAGCATAAACCTATGTATAAAGATCTATAGGGTCTTATCGTCCTTTCTAATCATTTAAGCCTTCTCACTCAAAAGTAAAATTCCATTATATTAAAAAAAGACAGTCACTTCCTCGTCCAGCCATTCATACAAGCCAACAATTAAAAAACTAATGATTATGCTACCTTTGCACGGTCAAAATACCGCGGCCATTCAAAACAAAATTCATTGGGCAGACCAGACCTTATATTTTTATCAAAATGCCATGTTCTTGATAAACAGGCGGGAGATTTATTTGCCGAGTTCCTCTCACTCAACCTAAAATATATACTAATAATACCATAATTTCTCATAAAAAATAATAATAATAGAATAGTAAAATAATTAATCCAAACCAAACCAATAAAATATTATAAAATCATTAAATAAATCATAACAAAATCATAATTGATAGCTATTTCTAAGCCCACAATAATAAAGTAACTCATTACAAGGTTATGAAAAAACACTCAATCAAGAGCAAACCTCCTGATTTTAATTAGTCAAAAAATAAATAATTAAAAACTATATACTATATATATGACTACTGCATTAAATGCAATTCCTACCCAACCAGATATCACATAACCCGACTAACTTTTCATTACTAAAATAATATTAAAAAAAAAACAGTTTACAACCAGCACTTCTCATACTCATTTTAGCTCTTAATTTGCTTCGGGACAAAATTATACTATTTAAAACTTAAATATCCCCTGATACAAAAGGTACAGTTTCATAAACTTTAACAAAAATAACTTTCAAGTATTTAAACCATATTCCTGCACAGTACTTATATACTATTACTCAAACAATTCAATCAATAAAATATACCAAACTAACATACTCCTTATATTATTTCACTTATTAAAAATAAATAATTTAAATCACATCAGTAATAACTTATCTAATCTTCAAAGTAATCTGAATTGCACAGAAACCTCCTCGGTGTAAACGAATAGCTAAACTAAACAAGCTCAACTTTGATCATTCTAAGCACATTTTCCAATACGCCTACTATGTTACAACTTATCTCACCTGAAAATGAGAGCGACGGGCAATGTGTGCATATTTTAGAGCTCAACTCACTAAAATAATATAACTCAAAATTACATTCAAATCCACCTTCATTTTATCTTTCAATAAAAATTCGTCCTAATCAAATTATTGTAACCCATCTCCACTTATTAATCAGCTGCAGCTTGACCTGATTTTACATTTAATTAAATAATGAAAATCATCTTCAAATTTCTCCAATGACGGCGGTATACAAACTGCAAACAATAATAAGTAAGATTACAGCGTGGACTATCGATCACGGGACAGGTTCCTCTGAATAGACTAAAATACCGCCAAATTCTTTGGGTTTCAAGAACATAACTATTACTACCCTAATCTTAATTATTAACTTTATAATGCCTATAATAGGGTATCTAATCCTAGTTTATATCAACACTCTCATAGCCTCAACAAAAAGAACATAAATAAACATAATAATTTCACCTACAAAATAAATGTATTAATTCTTATTAAACAAAACATTAACTACAACAATCATTACCGCTTCCCTTTGCTCCCCTCGTCTAACCGCGGCAGCTGGCACGAATTTCACCGGAACTCATAATCATGAATACCTACTTCAAACTCACATTAAATAAATAAACTCAAGCACTGCTAAATCACTTAATTTCTTTAACTTTATCTTGAACTTATATATAACGACAGGGGAACTCGAGAAAGATGGAACGCAGAGAGCAAGTAAATCGAATACAGAGTACGGAAAACGCCTTTTCTTTTATAAACTGTTACATATATTGAAAGCAAATGGATATTAATGGATACTAGACAGGAGGTGATACATGCTGGATGGTATGACGACAATAACTGCCATCTTGTAAGTAGCCATCTTGACTATGCTACGAATTTTTAAAGGGTAAGTGGGTAATGTGCTATATCAATATGTGCTGGAATGTTCCAAGAAACCCAATGACGAAGTCAATTTTTGCAATAACTCTAATCCTGTATGACAAAATAGCACGTGAAATTGACCTGGAGAATGTGTGAGCCGAATGATGAAAAAGGGTTTTTGTTGAAGCAATTGAAGGAACGATAACCAAACGGCTCCATAAGAGGAACCGTTATGTTGGAAAATATGATCCTCATGGCCGCAACATGAAGTGCACTATAATGTTTTAAATACATTAATGGAAAATGAAGTTATAATTGCAAGAAGGCGTAATGCTACGCGAAAGTGTCATTCTCTAGACTAATTTAACTTGTCACAATCCTTATAAAATAACCGCTTGAAAGAACTTGAAAATAAGATAAAACTTCTAAATATAGCTACCGGTTTATTTACTGACTGTAACATCAACTGTGACAAAAGAAAAATAAATCGGTACTCTGTTGAAGTGACCCCGCACCATCAGACGATCACTACATATCTTACTCTCTCTCCTTTTTGTGTCTGTTTTCTTCTTCTTTTATTTTGTTGCTCTGTTAGTTCGGAGATGAAGATAATATTTTTTATTAAGTTGACGTTGACGTATCAAAGGTTTTTCGTTCGTCCAGGTGTCAAAGGTGCCGACCAATTATTTTATCCATTTCATTGTTGCTTTTGTAGGCTTTCTATATATGTCTACTCTTTTTTTATTACTCTATATTTTCTTGAATATTTTATTGTCTTTAGATCTTCATCTATTTTACTTTCGTTTTGATTTTATTAATCATCTTTACTTCTGATTGCTGAGTTAAATTCGTTTTGGAAGTTAGTATGTAGGCCAAGCCTACTTTTTCCCTTTACTTTCGATTTAGTTTCTCCCTTCTGATTGGCTAGCGGTCGATAGGATCAGTTCAACATGGCCGACGTTTATAGAGGTTGCTGAAAGTAACGGCTGCGTACAAAAGTTCATAGAAAGTAGAATATATAATGCAACATATTATATTCAATGCTATAAATTAACGCAGCAGCCTCTACATTCCTGAAAAAAACATTCGTAGCTGATATGCTGTTTTGCGGCAAAGAAAGGCGAAATAAAAACAGAAAGGCAGTTATGGTAGCGGTGTATTCTGTACTCATGTCTTCGACTGGAAGTGGACAAGGCGGTTGTGGATGGTGTTTGTTATATGAAGTTTCAGTGTGAAAGTTTTTTCTTCGTTCTTGTGCGATTTCAGGGTCGTGGCAGTGTTTTTTCTGCATATCTAAATATAATTTCTTGTGGATCCCGAAACCCCTTTCAGTGTGTGTGTGGTTAAGTGGTTCTTCAGCATGCGGTATATGTGGTTTTCTTGTGGTGAAGTGTGTGCTGAGAATATGGCTGAGTAATTTCGCTGGCCAGGAGTCAGTTACCCTGACTGCAAGTATGGAGTGGTTAATATCTAAAAAATTCCTTCTCTCGAAACCAGATATGATTCACAATAATATTTTGATCGTAAATTTACGGTATAGAAATCATGTTTTAAACCTCAGAATTCTCACCTTTTACTCTGTTGCTAGCGTTATGTTTAAAAGTGCACGTTCTATTCTCACTCAGAATTTTGGTTGCCTATCTGGAAATTGGAGTGGTTTTATTGCATGAACTTTACGTTACAAATTTTCACTATTTACCTGTTTAGATATTTAACTTTTCAGCCGATCGTAATACAATGTTTTCCGGTACAATAGTGTGAAACTCTTTCATTATCCCAGCTCACCCTAAGTCAATCTATGCGTTAAAATTGCTTTGTAACCTAACCTAACCCAACTATATACTTTTTCGTATGTTTGCTATCGATTTTGCGGTTAGGTTACGTTAGTTTTGAAAGCTATAAATATATATTGCCTAACTTATTTTGGAATATCAAAACTCATTCTGCTCAGCGATGCTGTGTGAGTTCAATTGCTTTGATGGAAATAAATATTGACCTTTTTGTAGTAATATTTGTTGTTGCTGGGCTAATCGTATAAAATGCGACACCAGACATTTATATTTTTCTTGTAATACTGTGTGACAAATTTCTGCTCCGCCGAGGCATATTTTGGGGACCAAGAGCGAAAGTTGAAATAAACCATGGTGTTGGAGTTTCAACAGCGGTATGAACGGATGTATGAAGAACTTCATAATGTAACTGATGTAATGGAGAAGTATGATAACGCATGTATAAAAAACACAAGAATTAGATAAGAAATTGTATAATGTTAGGGCAGATGTAGATGCTGTAAAGAAGGAAGTATTTGAAGCAGAGAAAAGAGAAGATAATTATCCAAGGCAAATAAATAATTTGAGTACTAGAACGAACCACGTAGAATATGTGACTGCGGATTTTATAAATGGAAGATGACGTGACGCTTCACGTGAAGAATGAGCATTTGAACAGGATGCTGATGCAACTAGTAAAAGCGATATGCTACTTTTCAGGGTGAAAATGTGAGTCAAATTTCATCTGGAGAAGAGAGTGAAACAGGAATTCGACAGTGTAATAAGAATTGGGAGTATGCATTTGTGGATAATCTTATGATGCAGATGAAAAGTAAAGCTACTGAAGAACCATCTCCTAAAGAACTTTTAGATGTTCCAAAGTAGAAGGATGATACTTTCAAATCAAGCCCAACTATGTATTTAAGTGAACTAACGACATATATAGGATGTCTCAACCTAAGCGAAGAATCTAGATTAATTCTCTTATACAAAGCTAGTAGAGGACCTTCTCATGGATGGCTACAGTCACATTATTTTTTAAAATATAACTTATAGACACTTCTGAGACATTGTTCCTGAGACATTATGCAAGTAAAGAGAAGAGAAATAAGCGAATAAGAAGACCAAATCGAACTAACATAGACTGGTCGAACGCAAATTTTTATGAAACTCAAATTTATATTTTGATATGTAATCTAAAAAAATATATTGACGAGAATATGAGCGACGCAGAGTTGATCAAGAATTTCATTGATTTATTACCACGTCGGATTCGATGGGATCTCTTAGCAGTTCATCTAACTAACATAGAGACTTTGTTGTCTTATATAAGACAAGAGAAGAAATTGATTTAGGACTAGGAAATTGTACTTTGTTAACTCAAATAGACGAACTTATAATGGTTATAATGATAATAGAAGAAATATTGGAGGAAGTATTCGTAATAATAAAATAGATGATATGTCACGTTATGTTTCCAGGTACAATAATAACCGGAACGGAAATGAAGTAAGAGATAATAATACGCGATTTTCACCGACGGGTAGTAACAATAGAGATAATACTACATATATGAGAACAGGTGTCAATAGCAATTCTGGTAATGTTTGTATGCTAATGGAGAATACCTCGACAAGGGGAAATGAGTCAACCATATTAACTCATAACAATTATGTCGATAGAATCAGAATGTTGTAGCAAGAGATCATCGAAGTGAATTGTCGCCACTATCAAGCGGCAATTATAAAATTAACGGTAATTTAAACTACTAGCTCGGAGGGAAGACGAGGTCTGCTTCTCATCCGAAGATTCTTCAAATAGACCTCTATCAAGTAATAATCAGGGTGGTGTTTTGGATTTAGCATTTGAGGATACAGGAGCTTCCGAAGAGCAAATCAAATATAAGATTCATTACAACTATTGATGAAAATAAAAAAATACAATTATTGAAGATATTGTTACGATATAAATCTGTTTAAATGAACGCCCTGGTCAACATTATTCATTTATATACGACATTCAGTTAAAGACTCCTGATACTATTATAAGATCCAAGCAATATCCTATACCTCTAGCTAATCGTCAAGCAGTTAAGGAAGATATAATGAAATGGGAAAAGTGGGGAGTAATAGAAAAAGCAAATAGCCCGCATAAGAATACCTTGCATGTTTTTGATAAACCGGATTGATCACTACGTTGTGTGTTAAATTTACGGCTATTAAATAAATCTGTTGTGTCCATTGAACCAGGTTGATGATATGGCCTATCATTTGGCTAGGTATTCTGGAGGGAATTATTTTACAAAGTTGGATTTATCACTGGCTTAATTTCAAGTTTCGCTTGCACCTAAAAGTAAACCTTATACTGCCTTTCATTTTGGTAATTCCCAATTTCAATTTAATAGATTGCCATATGGTTAATGTGGTCTCTGTTTTTATTAATATGATGAATATTATATTTGGAATAGAAGCAGAAGAATGGATCAAAGTATATATGGACGGTCTCTGTTGTTATTCTAAGACGTTTGCTGAACATCCTGATAGAATAGAGTGTATGTTAGGTACTCTAGCTAAAAATGGGTTGACGATTAAACTTAAGCAATGCCATTGTGGACTGCACGAAATTATTTTTAAGGCATATTATTGATTGTCAACATGTAAGAATGAATCCGAGTAAAAACGAAGCTATTACAAATTATCTTCATCCTAGAAATAAAAAACTATAATAGAAATGGGTCAAAGTATGTACTTTTCGGAGTAAATTCATTTATAAGTTTTCAGAATTAATGTCTCCTTTCTATCGTCTGCTGAAAAAACACTAAATGGCAATGGAGTGTAGAAGCAGAAGATGCTTTTCAGAAATTGAAGAGACGTTTAATTAATGTTATAACTCTTGTTCAACCGAACTTCAGTAAAAGTTCTATATTGTAACGGATGGTTTGTCAATAGGGATCGCTGGGAATATTAAGCAAGACACTCTTAGTGACGGTGAAATCATTCAGTTCGCTAGTAGGTCATTGAAGGAGTAAGAACGTAAATATGCAGTCACAAAACCTTAGTGTTTGGCTGTCATATTCACAGTTAAAAAATTCCCAGTATTTAAAGGTGAAACCATTCTGTATTTACACTGATCATAAATGTTCCAAATTCCTTAGTGATGAAAAACAATGAAATCCTCGCGTTTATCGATGAGCACTACACTACATATCGATGAGTTACAAGATTATCAATATGAAGTATGGGTGGTTAGATGCTAATATCTGCTTGAGTGGACAATATTATGTACCTATATCCTTATATACTGTTTTGGATTCTCCTTATCCTTTGATATTGGGTCTAAACTGTTTCTATGAATTGACTGTTAATTATAAATTGCAAATGATTGAATTTCCAGCGTTAAATGAACATAATAAGGAAAATCGCATTTCAACACCTTAATATTTGAATGATCATGGTTATGAACGAGGGCTAGTGAATCTGAAAATATGATATTTAGCATATCTGTATCACTGTATATGGGAATGTTTATGACTATGAAATAATTTTGATAACGAGGAGAAAAATATGCTGTGAAAAGTGTGAATTAATATTGTATGTTGATACTTGAAAATGATTATGTGAATATGATAATATTATTTTGTATGCATAACTTGTTTTGTTTTATGATATGAGTTCTAAACAACAAAATGAAAAAGGGTATCTTTATATATAAAGAAATATATAAAAGAAAAAAGCAAAATAAAGAATACGAAAAAAACAAGAAGAGGGGAAAAGAGAAAAACACAAAAATGTGTTTATGAAATATAGTTTTGCCAAATTCCAGGGCATTTGCAACGTAAAGTGAATTTGCAATGCACAATTTGTTGTTTGAATATTTTATTTTATTTTTAACGTTTTAAGAAGTTATATTTTTATTGGCATTGTTGTTCCAATTAATTAAATTATGAAATTATTAAATTTCAGAATAATAAATATTATTATTGTTTAAATACAAAAAGGTAATAAGACAAAATCATGCTAGCATATGTTGACATAAGAACGAGATGTGTTATCATCACAATCAATTACGCATGACGTCGAACTTTTGTTCGCGATCCTGTATAGTTAAAGCTGAAAGTTGGCATATTGGTAATGTCGGCATGAATTTGCCGAATTGTTAAATAATATAAGCACTGTTTATGGACGGTGGGAGTTTCTCCATTGTGATCAATATAGAGAGAAACAAAGAATAATTTTATTATAGAAAATTGCCAAATAATTTATTAGCTATTGCAATAGATTTTGAGTAGGAATTGATGTGATGTAAAATATTATATCGTATGATGAGTATTGCATGTTGCAATTGTAAAACTGTTTCAGCTACACGCATAGTGTATGTTGGGTTTTGTCAAATAGAGCTTAGAGTTTATAAATTCTTTATGCCTAAGATCGCTTTTACCGAAAGGCTTAACTCTATTTTTAGTTAACAGCGAACTTATTTGCTTGCAAGTTATGTGGGCACTCCCGGTAGCTGGCGTTTCACATTGAGCGTCGAAACACCCATGTGCACGAATCTGGGTTATTTATAAAGTTGGGCATCTCAATCATTTGTGGTCACGTGAAAATGTCGTAAAGCACTCCCTGAGATATAAGGAAACCGATAACGACAGCCATTATCTACAAGTATAAAGGTGTTTCTCAATTGATATAGCATATGACCCACTTACTATTTAAAACTTTGAAGCATAGTCAAAATGGCAGCTTTCAAGATGGTGGTCATTATCGTTATACCATCCAGCATGTATCAACTCCTGTCTAGTATCTATTTGTACCCATTTTCTTTCAATATATGTAATAGTTATAAAATGAAAGGCATTTTCCGAACTCTGTATTCGATTTACTTGCTCTCTATGTTCCATCTTCCTGGAATTCCCCTGTCGTTATTTGTTGACGGCACCTATAATTTTGGCTGTGAATGTTTACCTAGACATAGTACCTAAACACGAATTTTCATCGAAATCGAACTCTGACATCTGGCGAGTGTTCCTTGTTAGTTAAATAGATATGTACATTCCAGTCTGCGTTCGTTTTGTTCGAATGTTGAACATTATTCTTTTCACCAATTCAATATGCTGGAACCAAAGTTTTGCAGTTCTACAGATAGTTTCTATCTCAGCAATCATTTTATTCAGAGTTGCAATCAATATATTTATATTTGTTTTCTTTTCCATCTCTAATATTGTCACTTCGTTTAAAGTCTATTGATCGATGCAAGTCTGTAAATGATGTTTTGATTTCTCGTCGATAGGAATATTACTTCTCCGCTAAATGTGATTGTTAAGAAGTAAGTCTTTCATATTTCTTATGAAGTAAATCTTGCTTTAATTTTGTTATCTTTCGGTTCTTGAGTTGTAGATACAGTCTTTTTGATTTTGTTTGATCAAGAGAATTTGTGATTTTAATTTGTTAGTTTTCCGTTGTCTTTGGCCTGATTGGCGTTTTGTTTGGCTGAAACTAATTGAACTCCTTTTGATTTTGCTGAGGGAGAGTCTGAAGATGATTCTGTTTTTAAAGTTGAAAATAGTGTTGGAGAGTTTGCTTTTATTTTTTGTCGGAGTATAATCTATAATCTTCTTTATGGGCGTATTATTTAATATTATTTTTTAGGTTGTAATAATTTTTCTTATATATTTTTTGTTTAGGTAATATTTGTTTCTTTATTTATATTTGGGTTTGGGGGACTTTACCTCGGTTTCAATATGATAAGTTAATATACCTTGTTTCAAAGAGCGTTTTACCTTTATTATTAAATTACTTATAATTTTTGGTGAGCTTTAATATTTTACTAATCTCTTTTTTAATTTAAGTGTATTGCAATTACAATTTAAAATCCTCTATGGTATGTTTTCAAAACATAGGCTACTTCTGGACCAAAATACTATTTTTTTCTTTTAGAGTTTTTAGAATCCCCTAATATCTAAAGATTTTATAGGGATATTAGGGTTAGGGAGAATGTTATAACTAGGATTCAATAAAATATTTTGATGAGTAGAATGGGTGGAATGGAATTTGGTCGATATTACTATTAAGTCCTAAGGGTTTATTTGAACCTGTTTGGTGCGGGACAAGTAGGTGAATTATTGATATGGCGGCAACAATAAATGTGAGAATGAAATGGAAGGCGAATAATAGGGTTAGGGAGGTGCTATCTACTGCAAAGCCTCCTCAAATTATTGCACTAGCATTATTCCAAGATATGGGATAGCGGATGGTAGGTTTGTAATTACTGTTGCTCCTCAAAAGGATATTTGCTCTCAAGGAAGAGCAGAGCCAAAAACTGTTATCGATATTACTGTTAGTAGGATAATCACCCTACTCTTCATGTGTGAAGATATAGATAAGATCCGTAGTACAAGCCACGCCCATATAAAGAAGAAAGATGCACCGTTTGGGTGGAGGCCTCGCAATAATCACAACAAATTTACGTCTCGACAAATGTGTATCACTCTATCAATTGCGAGTTCTATTCTGGAAGTATAATGTATAGTTAGAAATATCCCTGTAATGATTTGAATAACTAAGAATAAGTCTAACAATGACCCAAAATTTCATCAGTAAGAAATATTGATAGGAGCTGGTAGATCAATTAAGGCATTATTAGCAATTTTGAGAAGGTTATTGTTTTTCGTATTGGCATTGGCATAAGATTTACTGGGTCGAAGAGGACCTTGTTGTACGTTTGTTACTTTTATAACTGCAACTAGGGTAATAAAAAGTTAGTGTGATACAATGTATATCGATGAGTTAGCAAATATTACTACCGTCAAGTCGTCCATAGTAATAGGTAAATAAACCCTAGCACTCAAAGAGTTGGGGTAGAATAGTTTATTTGTGTGCCGTCAAGAGTTGCAATTCATCTAAGGACTTTAATGCCGGTTGGAACAGTAATAACTGTTGTGGCTGCTGTAAAATATTCTCGTGTATCTTCTTCATCTATTACTACTGTCAATATGTGGTGGGCCCATACAATGAAACCAAGGAATCCAATTGCTAATATTGCATAAATTATACCAAAGGCTTCAAACTTTTCTTTTTTGCCTCTTTCCTGAGTGACAATATGAGAAATTATTACAAACCCTGGTAGAATTAAAATATATACTTCTGGGTGTCAAATGAATCAAAAGAGATGCTGGTACAAGATGGGGTATCCTCCCCAAGCCGGGTCGAAGAAAGAGGTATTAAGATTTCGGTCTGTTAATAATATCGTGATAGCTCCTGCTAAAACTGATAAGGATAATAATAATAAGAGAACGGATGCAATTATAACAGATCATACAAATAAGAGTACTCGTTATTTTGTTATCCCAGGCATTCGTATATTAATAAGAGTGTAATGAAATTTACAGCACCTAAAATTGAGGAGACTCCGGCGAGATGAAGGGAGAAAATTGATGTCTACTGATCTTCCCGCGTGAGCAACTGCGTTTGATAGGGGAGAATAGACAGTTCATCCTGTTTCCGCACCACTCTCTACAAGTCTTCCAGTTAATAAGAGAGTTAGTGACGGGAGTAAAAGTCAGAATCTTATATTATTGAGACGTGGAAAGGCTTTGTCTGAGGCTCCTAGTATTAGAGGAACTAATCAATTTCCAAAGCCACCAATTATAATTGATATTACTATAAAGAAAATCATAATGAAGGCATGAGCTGTTACAATTACGTTGTAAATTTGGTCATCACCAATTAGGCTTCCTGGGTGGCCTAATTCAGCTCGGATTAGTAATCTGGGAGAAGTGCCTACTATTCCTGATCATGTACCAAAAATTAGGTATATTGTACCAATGTTTTTATGATTTGTAGAAAATAGTCATCGTTGTAAGTTGTGTTAGGAAGAATAAAGACAGGATGACTGAAGTATTAGGTAGTAAATTGTAAATCTATGTATGGAATTGTTGTTCCTCTTGTCAAGGATATTAAGGTATTATAGTCAATAAGTATGACACTAGGTTGCAAATCTGGGGGAATGCGCTGTGATAGTAATAAGACCTAAAGACTTGTTCTTTATAGGGGACTTTGAAAGTCACTAATTTAATTAACTTAAGGTCTTGTTATTTCGGCACTGAAGTTTAGAATTAATGGGCTACTAAAAGTCCTGTGAAGGTGATGGAAATTGTTGTTAATGAAAGAGTTCCTTGTCATTCTGAGTTGAGGGTTGTTTTTGTTCAGGTTTGAGTTCTATGGTTAGGAAAAATGCGAAGTATGCAGTACGTATTTAATAGTATAGCGTAATCAGGGTTATTGCAATTATGATTGGAAGTGGAATAATAAATAATGCTTGAGTTATTTATAATAATGATTCATTTTGATAGGAAGCCTAAGAATGGGGGGAGGAAATTTGAGGCCTTGAGGCCCTCTAATGAGAGGAAATTTGTAAATATCGCAAGTTTTGTAATTGGGTTGATTTTATATGAAAAACTTCAATCAGATAATAAATTTTAGTTATCGCGAGAAGTGATGTGATTGCAATGATAAGCAGAGTGTAAAGAATGAAATACGAAAATCATCTTGTTTCATCACATAAGATAGCTCTTATAAATCATCCTGTATGGGCGATTCAGGAAAATGCTATGATTTTTCGTAGAGAGATTTGATTGAGCCCTCCAACGACCCCAATTGTTACTGATAACATAATGAGGAAGAATATAATGGAAGAAGGAATTGTTGTGTATGTCATAAGGGTGAGCGGATGTAGCTTTTGTCATCTCATCAATAACAGGCAATTCAGTCATTCTATGCTTATCTTATCTTTCTTTTATGCTTTAGTGTAAGGTGCACGTTAGTTTTTTATATTGAAGGGGAAAGTTTAATTCTTCAAGTATAAGCGGCTTGATAATAAAAGTACATGTTTATACATTATTTATCCTATAACGATAATCTATTATTCAGGCATTTCATTTGTTTTTTTAAATAAGTATAAAGTTATTTATTTTGTGGAACTTATTGGTATTTAAGGATTATGAAATGAAAATAGAATGAAGTTTTCGAAAATATAATAAGGGTTACAGAGTATATTATACCTTAATTAATAGCTATATTACCGGCTAAATAAATAAATGATGCACATACGTTTCCATTACTTCCTAGTATTTACAGCATATGCTTATGGAGGTTTTAAATATATATTTTAGGATACAAAAATAGAAAAAAAAATATCCTAAAATATATATGCGCTCAGAAGCACGTGAGCTGTTGTTGGGGGCTTATGGTGAAGAGGTTATTCTAATTTTGGTTGTTATTAGGAAATTACCTCTATTATTTAATATACGCATGATTTTATAATTTTGAAGGGAAGTTTTATTCTTTTTTGTGTGTGGTTTATTGCACATGTATTGTTTTGAGTAAGAGTTAGGGGTTCCTACATTTTAGAAGGATTAGGAAATATGAGTGAGTGGGTCAGTGTTTGGTTTTATTTATTTTAATGAGAGTTTGAAATACAATAGATATCTATAGTGAAAATTCCAGTAAAATTCGTGCTATCTGCCGCGGTTAGACGGGGGCAATAAGAGACAAAAGATAGTAGTGACTGTTGTAGTTAATGGTTTATATTTAATAAGTTTTAATATGATTATTTGGTAGGTGAAATTATTATACTTATACCTATACTTATTATTATATTCGTATATATTCTTTTTTTGAGGCTATGAAAGTGTTAGTATAGACTAGGATTAGGTACCCTATTATAGACATCGTAAATTGCAATAAGGGTTGGGGTAGTAATAGTTATGTTCTTGAAACCCAAAGAATTTGGCGGTGCTTTAGTCTATTTAGAGGAACCTGTCCCGTGATCGATAGTCCGTGTTATAATCTTATTATTGTAGGCACTTTGTATAACGTGGTGATTCAGAAAATTTGAAGATGGTTTTCAGTACCAGAGGCGAAATCAGGTCAAGGTGCTGCTGATTAATAAGTGGAGATGGGCTACAATAGTTTGATTATTACGGATTTTTATTGAAAAATAAGATGAGGGTGCATTGGAACGTAATTCTAAATTATAACATTTGAGTGAGTGGGGCTCTAGAG
Organism: Lepisma saccharinum; assembly: GCA_022664845.1. NCBI lineage: Eukaryota > Metazoa > Arthropoda > Insecta > Zygentoma > Lepismatidae > Lepisma > Lepisma saccharinum. The sequence continues at coordinate 103,020 of JAGDQP010001231.1, read as the reverse complement.
CATGCACACATTGCCCGTCGCTCTCATTTTAGGTGAGATAAGTCGTAACAGAGTAGACGTATTGGAAAATGTGCTTAGGTTTAGCAAAGTAGAGCTTGTTAATTGAGCTATTGGTTTAAACCGACCTGGTTTCTATGCAATTCAGATTACTTTGATAATTAAGATAATTATTATTAGTGTTGATTAAATTGTTTATTATTAATAAGTAAAGTAAAATATGGATTAAATTGATTGGGTAAGTTTTACTAATTAAATTATGAGTTGATAGCTAATAAGTACTGTGGGGGAAATGTTAATTAAATGTTTGAAAATTTGTTTTTGGTTAAGAAAGTTTATAGAACTGTACCTTTTGTATCAGGGAGTACCTAAGATTAAAAGAATAATATTTTTCCCCGAAACTGAGAAGAGTTAAGATAATTATGGGGTTGTTGGTTGCAAACTGCTCCTTAATATTATTTTAGTAATGAGAGGTTTGTCGGTTTATTGTCCATATTTGGTTGTACAGGAGTTACATTTAATGTAGTGGTCATCAATTATATAATGTATGGTTTTTAATTACTTATTTTTTGATCAGTTAGAATCGGGAGGTTTTGCTCTTGATTAGTAATTTTTCATAATTATGTAATAGGATAATTTATTGTTGGCTTAGAAATTTCTATCAATTATGATTTTGTTATAATTTATTTTATAATTTTATAATATTTTTGATTGTTATTTGATTTGGATTTTATTACTGTACTATTGTTGTTAATTTTTTAATAAGAAACGATGACACTCAAATCATGGCCTTTTTGATAAAAATATAAGGTCTAGTGTGCCCGATGAATTTCGTTTTGAATGGCCGCGGTATTTTGACCGTGCAAAGGTAGAGTAATCATTAGTATTTTAATTGTGGGTTTGTATGAAGTATTTGACAAGGAAATAAATGTTGTATTTGTAATATAGTGTAACTTTGAGTGAAAAGACTTAAATAGTTAGGGGGGACGATAAGACTCTATAGATCTTTAAATAGTTTCTTGAGTATGGTTAATGGTGTTGATATTTTTATGCTTCGAGTAAGTCCAGATTAGGCAAAATTTCTGTGCTTGCACATGTTGGTGAAGACCATCTCACAACGGCGAAATTATCGGTCGCTTCTTTCCTACTTCGAATTTTGAAAACATAAAAGAAAACAAAGAGAATGTATTTGGGTAATTACTAACTACAGAAATTACTACATTTTATGAAACAATACACTACGATATGTTTAAACATACACAAGAGAAGAAATATCTAAAAGATCTGAAATGATTTACATGTGCCATCTTAATCGATTTCCAATATTACTGATAACATTATTCATTGGTTGCCATATACTGTAATTAAGTTCATAGTTTGTATCAATGACCTCTATATCTAAAAGCGATACTGAACTAACTGTTGCCATTGCAAATTTCATGAATATATGAAGCCTGGCATCGGAGAGGCACTTAAACTCTTTTGTCTATCCAGTCTAAATTAATATGGAACTAATTTTCGGTTTTTACTAATATTTGAACGCTTGATATCGGTGTAAAACCCGTTTTTTATTTATGTCTTAATTCTTGCAAAAAGTAAATATGAGTTGCAGTATTTTCTATTATATGCAGTGTAGGGTATACTATTATATGAATTACCTAGAACCTAGAATTACGATCACAAAAGATAAATCGAATCGAACCAACTTTTCTTATTTTCTTAAACACACAAACTACAAATTTAATCAAATCGGCTTACGCCCACACGACAGGAGTGACTGCTTAGTGCCGAATGATAGACGCCAGAGCAAATATTTAAACTCGTTTGTCCACTTCCAGTCTAAACCAATGTGAATCAAATTTTCAGTTCTAACTCAGTTACGCTTGATATCGCTGTGCTCAGTTTATTGATTTAAATCTTAATTCCTGAGTTATTAATATAATAGTATACCCTAATCTGCATATAATAGAAAATACTGTAAATAATATTTACTCTTTTGTAAGAACTAATACATAAGGAGACAACGATATCAAGCGTAAAAAGTGAGTTAGAACAAAAAAGTTGGTCCATATTGAGTTAGACTGGAAGTGGACAAATGAGATTAACTGTCCTGTCCTCCCCTGGCTTCATATAATCATGAAATTTTCAATGACAGCAGTTAGTCCAGTATCGATTTCAGATAGAGGTCATTGGGATGTACTCACAGAGCATGGAATATTATCAATACATTTTTAAAAACATATTCATTACTTGGAAACACTTTATTTTCTGAAAAATGATAGAGAAACATTTTTTAAAAATATTTTCTTTCACGCTGGCAAGAATTTTAACGCAAGGGGGTTATTTTGTAAATATTTCCATCAATGATATATTTTTTTACAAAACATTTATAGACATTTATAGGAGATCTAGGGATATCGATCGGGCATCCGTGCGCAAGGTTTTTGGAAACTCTACGGACGTCCGTTGTAGGTCCGTACCGGACATTTGAAGTACAAATACGGATGTTCATCAGACATCCGTACGCAAGGTTTTGGGACATTCTACGGAGTCCTTTTCGGTCCGCAACGGACGTTTGAATGAAATATATGGATGTCCATAAGACATCCGGAAACACGACTTTTCGACCCTTTTTTGGTCCGCAACATATATTTATAGGACCTGTATAAAGATGTCCATCGGACAGCAACGAACTCATACTTACTCTGAATGTCCCATCCAGGCCTGGAACGGACTTCCAAGTGTAACAAATTTTGATAAAATCTACTATGTTGAATTTTGTTAACTTTACTACAGATGAAGAAAAAACTTTAGGTATTACGTAAGTTACTGCATTAACGCTATTTTGAACAAAGATAAGTTGTCAGTCCAATGTGATTACTTTTAGACAGCAACGAACTCATACTTCCTCTGAATGTCCCATCCAGGCCTGGAACGGACTTCCAAGTGTAACAAATTTTGATAAAATCTACTATGTTGAATTTTGTTAACTTTACTACAGATGAAGAAAAAACTTTAGGTATTACGTAAGTTACTGCATTAACGCTATTTTGAACAAAGATAAGTTGTCAGTCCAATGTGATTACTTTTTAGATTACGTGGAGTGAGGTGAACCTTCAAATGGTACAAATACCTCATTTTCGACAAATCTTCCACATAGCATGTTTTACCTAAGAACGACGATATGTTCTTTATTCTGTGATCCAACGAATGATTATTTGAGGTGCAACGTATTTTATGTTCGCAGCAGACTAATTTCAAACGCACCTTCTTTGTATTTCGTGATCTAAACGCTCTCGTTTTCTGTATGGTAGAGGCGGCGTTGTATACACTGTGGTTTGGAACCCACTTTAATTCCACATGGGTCAATAGGGTCTGGGACTAAACAAGAACTCCAGTTGCAGACCAGGTTCGTAAATCGGACAAATTCTTATAAAAATGAATGCCTATTAAAGATGACTTGCAGGGTATAGCGTACAGGGATAATGTGATCTAACCTAACCTATTCTAACATAAACTAACCTACCTTAACCTAATATATCCTAACCTAACCTAACCTAATATATCCTAACCTAACCTAACTTAATATATCCTAAACTAACCTAACCTAATCTATCCTAAACTAACCTAACCACACCTCACCTCATTTAACCTAAGCACACGTAACCAAACTAAACCCTATGTCGTTGAAGCCTCTAGAATTTCAAAATCCGTAAATACTACGGCGTAAGAGAGATAGTTTGCGAAGATTCCAAGTAGAAAAAGCAATGAAAGTGATGCGTAGAGTGATTTGCACTGTATGGGTGTTGGAGTGCAGATATTGAAGAAGTAAATGCGTTTGACGTCATAGCGCCTTAATTTGTGAGGTAAGTGTGAGGAAAGGAACAAACGTTGCAAGTTTAAATATTCTAGCATTAAATTCTGTCTAACGCCCAGTTGCATTATCTGCACGTCTATGGAACATAAAAGCGGCCTTGCCGGGAACGTTCCATAGATAATTCGCTCACCCGGTTTAATGTAGTATGCAGCGGGTACTCTTCCGGAAAATAATGAAAGACGAAAATAAGAAAATACAGTGTTTTTTTAAAGTTCTTTGTAAATCCAGTAGCATGTACTGTACTATATTGTACTTTAACATTATAATGGTAGACCTATGTCTGAAAAATTGTTTACTTTAAGGCTCAATCCAAGTGGGTGTTCCCGCTTTTTTCGTTTTACGTCTATTATCGATATTTAGAATCACGTTCAGGTTAACAAAATTTAACTTAAAATAAAAACGTTACACGAAATATATTAGCCTGCCCCCTTGGCTGGAATAAACAGAAAATATGAAAGTGCATTTCCCATTAACCAATAACGTTTCAACAAATGACGATCAGATTGCGTTTCTGATAGCTACTTTCCTAAAATTCTAATAGGAAAAATTGATTTCAGGTGTCGCAAGAAATTTACAGGTTCCTTGCCAAGTATCTATCCAAGCGTGCAGTTGAAAATAGCATTTCATACTCATAAAACACCAAAATAACTCTAGCCCACACATATTTATCCGAATGTTTATATGAGCATCTGGAAATTTACATTTAATAAGGAATAACAGGGAAGCGACCCCATCATTAATTGAGAACCAACGCTGTACTTGGAGCGTCTGCCGAAAACCGGGAAATCTCAGCCAAGGTGACCATGCAGTTTCTGACTTGAACCTCGAACCTTGTGAATGTGAAGCAAACTCGCGTGCATGAAACACCAACTCTCTCTATTAATACAATAGGGATATTTTACACAAAATAAAATACCAGATTTTGTCATAATTTAATTATTAATTGTACCTCAATGCTCGGAGAGCACTTCCAGTAAAGGTAGTACAGATTTTCTCAAATTTCCTCACATTGTTTTTTTTTCGTCTTTGATTCTATCTTCACACTTATATCTGGAAGGAAAATACTGGACATTATAGGACACAAAGAGGATGTCCGAAGGATATCCGGGCTGGATATGATTTGGACGTCATGCTTCGGATGACGCATGATATCCCGGATCTCTTCGGACATTCGGGACGTCTTTTGGACATCTGTCGGACGTCCGATGATGTGTGAGTTTGCTTGAGGTCGAACATGCCTAGAGCGAAAAATAACTTTAAATTCAAGTGTTTACACTTTAAGATGCATTTTTTCCCCACAAATTTCAAAAGTGGACCTTGATCGTTTTTCCCGCGTACCCTTCAAATCTTTTTACAGAATTGAACTATGTTGATTAGTTCTTGAACTATGAATGGAAAATTAATATGGTATGCATGTAGGAGGACTACAATTTCATCCGCCACTTTGAGGATGAAACTCACATGAGATTTTAGTAGATTTTTGGGGTTTCATCAATAATGTATTAAGGAACAGTTTCTGAAATTTTCAGCTTTTTCTAAAGTATTTCACATCGATCTGCAATTTGGTAGCTTGTTTACTGGGCTAATCTTGTTTGATGTTAAATTACAATTCTTACTATTAAAACATTATAACATTGTTGTATGAATTGTACCGATAATCTGTCCAGGACAACAAAGAATTTTCAATTCAAATCAATAACAATAGATATTATTATTAACAATTGATCAATAACAATAAATGTTTGAATGTGTAATGGGTTTTACTTCGCTTAAATGGTTCTTTGTTTCCTTGAACGATGTCTGCTACTTCATCGAACTTTCCTAGTATTCTCCCACATGATTCATCCTTTATATCTGATGTGAATGAGGGTACGAGTGTTGATTCTGCAGCATCTTTGGGAACCACAACGGCTTTATCGGATAATGCATTGTCCTCTAGTGTTTATGCCTTGTTGCCTAGTAGTTCAAATGCGGCTTCTTGCCTTCATTGCCGCAAATGTTTTGCAAGTACATTCATGTTGGCAAAACTAATCAGGATTCTAGTAGAACGAGTGTCTCATTCTCCACTGCTCCTGTTCTGCTTCCGGCATCATCTTCCAGTCTAGTCCACAGCAATCCCAATGTGATCAAGTCCTCGCTATCTGAAACTAAGAAGCTGTTTAGTAGATTAAATTCTTCTATTCCTCTTCTAAGTCGAGTTCCCAGAGGTGCACGTTCTGCAGTGGCGGTTACTCTCCATGCAGTGATTAGTCAAGCGGTCAGAACAAACGATCTAAATACCTGGATGAACATTTTCTTTTTTCCTTGTGCTGTTGTGCGCGTACCACAACAGTTTGATCATATAACTAATCTCACTACTTGGGTTAAGCAAGGAGTTCGTTGTTGGCTCGACAATCATCGTGATGCAATTCCTTGCCCTTCAACAAAACGACGGAAATTTTATCTACTGATTCTTTCAACATCAAGGTGGTTAAAAACAAGATTGTTGATTGAGATATTCGTGGTGCGGTTCGCTTACTTACCTCCGACGACATAATAGTTGCACCAGACGCCAATAATTTGAAAGATTTAAAGAAAAAACATCCTCCTCCATCTAATTCTTTCATTTTGTCGGACCCTCCTCCTACTGCCATAATGTCTCGAGTGTCTGCCTCCGAATTCTTGAAAGCTATCAACTCTTTCCCTCCTTGATCCGCAGGTGGACTGGATAGTCTTCGTCCTTCGATTCTTAAAGATCTTTTGATGTGTAATGATGTTGACTTAAAAGATCAACTCATTACTTCTTTATGTGATTGTATTTCTATTATCTCTTCTGGAGAAGTATCTATTGATGTTAATCTAATATTCTTTGGTGCCACCTTGATCGCCTGAGGAAAGAAGTGTGGAGGCATTCGTCCCATTGCGATCGGTAATGTGTGGCGTCGTCTGACAGCAAATATTATGTTTCTGAATTTGTGATTCCATTAATACTTTTTTATCCCCTCACCAACTAGGAGTATGTGTTCCTTACGGTGGTGAGGCTGCTGTCCATACCGCTCGTATTTACTTTTCATCTCATCATCCTCGTCCAAAAGCCGTCGTAAAGCTTGATTTTCGTAATGCCTTCAACGAATTAAATCTGGATGCCATGTTGAAGGTGATTCAAAAAGATTTCCCGTTGATTTATCATTATGTTTATCAGTGTTCTTCTCAACCTAGTGATCTCTTTATTTGTGATTACATCATTTTATCTCAACGTGGAGTCCAACAGGGTGATCCCCTCGGTCCTGCTGTTTTTGAAATTACACTACAATCTATTGCCAATTCCATAGCAACCGAAATGAACTAATGGTATTTAGATGATGGCACTATCGCGGACGATCCAGACCTAGTTCTTTCTACCTTACTTAACATTCGGGATGCATCTTCAGAAATTGGCTTGCATCTGATTTTTTTCAAAGTGCGAAGTTAGTTTTCTAAATGTTCAGCAAGACCAGAACAATGCTCTTTATTCAAGAATCATGGACTTGGCTCCTGGAATACTATTTATGACTTCTGCTTCAGCATATCTATTTGGCTATGCCATCTCTACCGAGGATCTTCGCAGTCTACTGTTGAGAAAATATATAAACTTGAATTTTTCTTTTCCCGCTTATCTTTCAGTTCAGCACATTCAGCATTCTATCTACTTCGTGCATTTTTTTTCCATCCCACGTTTAATGGACTTTTACGTTGTTCTCCTTCTTGGCGGGAAGAGTCATTGTTACAGAGCTACTATTGTGTTTTACAGGCAGACCTCGAATCGATCCTTAATTGTTCTTTGAGTGGCAAAGCTTGGTAACAGGCTACTCTGCCCGTTCGGTCAGGAGGACTTGGCATTCGTCGGGCCATGGATTTGGCGATTCCACCCTTTTTAGCGTCTTTCCACGGCTCTCGTTGTCTCGTTAAGTTTATCCTTCCACTGGGCCTTTGCCTCGACTCGGACGCCTCTATTCAAGATTGTTCAGCAAAATGGTTTACGTTATGTGGATTAAATTCTCCTCTTTAGGATGTCAATAGCTCTCGGTCTTCTTGGGACGATCCTATCATCAAACATACACAATCGCAGTTACTACAATCCGCTACTTGTCTTGAAGTTCAAGCCAGGCTACTAGCAGCGTATTCACCTGAGTCCGGTGCTTGGCTTCAAGCTTTGCCTTCTCCTCCTCTTGGTGTACATCTTTCGAATGAAAGCTTCCGTGTTGCTGTTGCCTTACGTTTAGGAGCAGACGTCTGTGTACCTCACGGCTGTCCAGCCTGTGGAGCATTCGTGGATAAACGGGGCCTTCACGGTCTCTCCTGCGATAGGAGTGCTGGTAGACACATGCGTCATTCTAGTGTCAATGATGTCATCCTCAGAGCTCTAGTTTCTGCTAATGTACCATCGGTACTAGAACCATCTGGCTGTAGCCGCTCCGTAGGTAAGAGACCTGATGGAATGACACCAGTTCCATGGAAAAGAGTTACCTTTATTATGGGAATTCACCTGCGCTGATACTTTCGCCATTTCAAATGTTACTCATTCTTCTTTGAAAGCAGCTGGTGCTCCTACTTGTAGAGAGGCCGCTAAAAATCGAAAATACTCTAATCTACTTGCTCAGTTTATTTTTGTTGCGATTGCAATTGAATCAAGTGGTATTTAGGACACGGCGGGCCTTAATTCTATTAAAGAAATTGGTCGGCGAATACAGATTGTTTCGGGTGATGCTCGCGCGACCACCTTCCTAGTCTAGCGCCTTTCAATTCAGCGAGGGAATATATCTTCTATTCTCGGGACGTTGCCTCCTGTGAAGGCATTAGATAAGATTTTCCTACTTTAAAGATGTATTTTTTAAGATTTTATTCAAAATTTGTTTAAATTTCATGTTTGGTTAATTTTATATGTCTAAAATATTCTTACGTTTTTAATATATACCAATAAAACAAATATTTTATTTAACATTTATATTATTAAAACTTTCTGTCATCATCAAGGTAATTGGTATAAATTTATGTTATAAATTTAAATGTGGATTGTTGTAAATAAAAATTAAGATTCTAAAAAAATTAATGTACTATATAATACAAAATTCATGTAATATATAGTCATTTTCACAATAGATTAAATGTATATTGTCACGTCAGTAGAATTTATAAAATAAAGTTATAATGTTTTTATAATTAAAGTTGTAAATTAACATAAAAAATATCCCCTAGAATGTTGACAGAAATGCTTATGAAAAGATTGACTGGCCCTAATTAAATAATTACATACCGAATATTAAAGTTTTATTAAGAATAACATGTCAAACATATATTGGGAAAGTCTTAAAACACATAAGTTATAGAATCTTATTGTATTTATTTTTCCGTAGAAAGCACATAGTTATAAATTTCTCCTTTTGGAGGGCGTGTTTCATACCTGTGATGATTTTTGTATAATTGAGGAACGTATAATAAAATGAGCCAAAAAACTGAAGGGTTTCAGGCCAGATGGAATAGTACAGATAGTCGTTATTTATGAAAAAAAAAAAGCAATTGGTCAAACAAAGTTGAAATCGAATTTTTTTTTACCTTTCCGCACCGCGGCCAGTTTTAAAATTTTGTTATTTTTTATCATTCTTCTTAATTTTTTCTCTTCTTCAAAAATTAATTTGAATGCTTATTATACAACTTTCCAGCCGGCTGGGTTGGAGTTACTGGTCTCCTCCCAGGCGCCTTCCCAGGTGGCGGATAGGGGAATGCCGACCAAATATGGTGGGTACCGGAAATATTCCGGGGTGTACCAAAACCAGTACTGCTGCCTTGCAGTTAGTAGAGGGATCTAAAACGGTTAGGGGAAGATATCCCCGAACAAAAAATATCATGGTGAGGGGAAGCAGCATCACCATTACCACTCTGAGGCTGAAGATGAATGACATCGGCAAGGCTCAGAGATGGACAGAGGGCGACATCTTGAATGTCTACCTTTACTGCGAGGTCGTACAGCTGACAACTCTACACCGCTAAAACGTGTCAAGAAATAATAACAGATGGTTCATGGATTCTCCTGGGGTAAAATATTCCGGAGGTAAACTAGTCCCTCATTCGGATCTGCGGGCTGGGACTGCTTCAGGGTTATCCAAGAACAGGATAAAGAAAGATCTTAGAATTGGAACGTGGAACGTACGAACATTATACTCTCTTCAGGTGGCGGTACGGGAGACCGAGAAGTACGAGCTAGACATATTAGCGATACAAGAAGTTCGTTGGGAGGGTCAAGATAGCATCCGACAGGGCAAGTACACTTTCTACTACGGAGGAACACAGTCTCATGATTTCGGAACAGGATTCCTCATTAAGAAAAGTATCCTTCAGGCGATTCAGAACATAGAGTTCGTAAACGAAAGACTATCGTACGTTACGATACGTACTCGATGGAGCAACACGGTTTTATTAAACGTCTATGCTCCGACCGAGGAAGCTACTGATAACGACAAAGATATATTCTACGATGAGCTAGAAAGGCTGTTTGATCGAATGCCGAAGTATAACTCGAAAATTGTATTGGGTGATTTCAATGTAAAGGTAGGGAGGGAAGAAAAATATAGACCTACCATAGGCTAATACAGCCTTCACGAAAAGACCAACAACAATGTAGAAAGACTGATAACTTTCGCGATTTCGAAAAACCTACTGGTAAAGAGCACGTACTTTGAACACAAAGACATACACAAATACACATGGGTATCTCCAGACGGCAAAACTCTCAACCAGATCGATCACGTATTAGTAGACAGACGAAGACACACCAACCGAATCGATGTTAGGTCGTACAGAGGAGTGGAAGGTGACACCGACCATCAATTAGTGATCACAAAGGTAAGGGAAAAGTTATGCATCGCGAACAGAGAAAGCAAGGGGTTAAAACAACTGAAATTCGAAGTGAAACGATTAAATAATCCAAACATAAAAGCAGATTACAAACTCGAACTCTCAAATAGGTTCGAAATCTTAGCCGACTCGAGTAATAATAATGATGATAATAATAATGAAATTGATGTAAGAAAGATGTGAGAGGCAATTCGTGAAACAATTAAGAGCGCAGCGAAGGAACGTGTAGGTGTGAAGAAGCAACAGAAAAACAAACCATGGTTTGATGAAGAATGCCTTAAACTTCATGAGGAACGAAAACAAGCAAGTCATCGATGGCTAAGTAATAAAAGCGAAGCAAATACCAACCACTACAGTAACGCGAAACGAGACGTCACATGCGGGTTCAGAAACAAAAAGCGAGAATATCTGACGCAGAAGATTCAGGAGATAGAGGAAAACGGGAAGACAAATAACATACGAAATCTATACAAAGGGATAAACTCGTTAAGAAAAGGTTACCAGTCGAGGTTAAGAATGATTAGAAATGAACGTGGAGATCTTCAGGCTGATCCGACTAAAATTGTCGATGTGTGGAAAAGTTATTTCGAGAAACTTCTTAATGTACACAACGGGGAACAAACAGAGGAATTTGAAATCCATTCCGCTGAACCGTGGATTCCCGAACCTAGCAAGATCGAGATCGAAATGTCGGTAAAGAAATTAAAAAACTTCAAATCACCAGGAACAGACAATATTCGAGCCGAATTAATTAAAGCAGGAGGAACGGCACTAATCAAGGAACTACATAAATTGATAAGTGCTATATTGAAAAAGGAGGAGCTCCCAAAGGAATGGAAAACCTCAATAATAGTTCCGATTTACAAAAAAGGTGATAAATCGGACTGTAATAATTATCGCGGAATGTCGTTACTTCCAACCTGTTACAAGGTATTAAGTAATATTCTGTTAACACGCCTAAGTGTATAGGTAGATGAAATAATTGGAGATCACTAATGTGGATTTAGAAGAAATAGATCCTCGTTGGACCAGATTTTTGCCTTGAGACAAATTTTGGAGAAGAAATGGGAATACAGTGGGACGGTTCATCAGCTATTCATTGATTTTAAGAAAGCATATGATTCTATCAAAAAGGAAAAGTTATACGGTATCCTGATACGATTTGGAATTCCGAAAAGATTGGTTCAACTAGTGAAGATGTGTCTCAGCGACCCAACAAGCAGAGTACGGATAGGTAATAATACGTGTATGTCAGATAGTTTCAAGATTCGCAATGGATTGAAACAAGGCGATGTCTTGTCACCACTACTGTTTAACTTTGCATTAGAATATACGATTTTAAAAATTAAAGGGGACAAAAAGGGACTATCATTTAATTTAATAGGGGACGATATAGATGCACTACAAGGCAACACCGATGTCTTAGTAGAAGATTGCGATGAGATAGGTCTACAGGTAAACATAGATAAAACAAAATACATGATAACAAGCCGAAACACAGGGAATGAAGGAAATAAAAACATAAGAATTAGGGATGAGATCATAGAGAAAGTAAACAAATTTAAATACTTAGGAGCATACGTAACAAGCAAAAATGAGTTCACGGAAGAAATAATAAGTCGCTTAGTATCGGGGAACGTATGTTTCTATTCAGTCCAAAAACTTCTAACATCGCGATTAATATCAAGGAAATTGAAATTAAAAATATACAGAACTGTTATTCTGCCGGTAATACTTTATGGTTGCGAAAGTTGGAGTACGACCCTAGCAGATGAACATAAATTACGTGTACTTGAAAATAAGGTTCTTGGAAAGATATACGAGGCGAAATGGGACGAGATGACTGGAGAGTGGAGGAGACTGCATAATGAAGAACTCCTCTGACTGTACGATTCTCCAGATGTTGTAAAAATAATGAAATCACCACGACTAAGATGTGCCATGTAGCTCGGATGGGGGAAAAACGCAGATCATATTCTATCCTGGTTGGAAGGCTGGATGGAAGGAGGCCATTGGGAAGACCGAGACGTCGTTGGGATGACAATATTAGAAAAGATCTTCGAGAAATAGGTGTTCGTGATGGAAACTGGCTTGATATTGCCCAGGATAGAATCCAATTGCGAACGTTTGTTACTGAAGCGATGAACTTGCGAGTTCCATAAGCCATAGAGTTAGCTAGTTATTATACAGCTTTCAGTGTTGAAAAATGTTGTCTAAGCATATTTAAATCATAAAACGAGGTCATTAAGTGTGAGGAGGAGAGGAAAAAAAGGACATATCTGCCGCAAAATGCGTTTGTGCCGCATCATCTGTAAACGACATACCTTTACCTAATAAGGACGATAAAATTCTATCTTCTAAACAAAAGAAAAAAAATCATAAGTGATAAATGACTTCATATTTGAATTTCGGGAATAAGCTTGCCTTAAACATGTCACATAACTCAACCTATTTCAAGTCTCGAGCTAAATCCAAGATGACCAAGATATTTAAGGCTCCCACTAGGTTCCCCCTTCACTTGTTGCCATTACTCAAAGATTGGTTGCGTCAGATTCCCGCAGCTGTCTTCAAGTCTTACGTTTTACCCTGTACAAATAGGCACAAATTGACATTTCTAAAAATTCCTATTCAAAATTTGCAGTACGTGAAAGGTTAAAACCAAGTGGAAAATCAATATTTCAAATTAATATCGACTGATCGGCTGACGTAGTTCCCTTAAAGTACAAAGTACGAAGTCTTAATGTTTTAAATAATATTCTCTTCAATAACAATCATTGAATGTAACTTTGTGACATTCTTAAACAAAAAGTAAAATAATATTAATTCATCGAGCGGTTGAGTAAGAAACAGAAAACGTAGCAGTTAAACAAACTGAAAATAGCGATAACGAAAACAATCGACATATTCAAGAAAATATCCAAAAAGGAATAAAAGACAAATGCTATAATATGTGGAAATCGTCGGCAGTTCTACGGATACAAACAATTGTCGTAGCCAGGAATTCCCACGTTCGAATTCCAGTGACAGCATCTCAGTCCACACACATTAATTGTTTTATTGTAAAATTGCGACTAAAAATCATACGTAGCAAACGAACTAGTAAGAATAATATAATGATTTCAACTTGATAATGTTCAAATTCATTTCTGATGTGATTGAGGAGGTTCAAATGTCTAGTAACATTTTACATTCCTAAACCGTTTTGGTATGTGCTAGCTCTTATTTCTCATCAAGCACATTATGAAAGATAGATAGATACGTTGATAAAACGAAAATAATTCCTCTCAAAGTAAACTAAAGTTTATTAGTGCAGCTAAATATCCCAAGATCTTCACTTCAGAAATATTAGCAGTGTCTTCCATTCTTCATGGAGATACACTACGTCCTGATACAATCTGCGAAATAGACAAGTAAAATCTCTAAACGACTAAATTGCTAAACGACTTAGTTACAATAGACAAGTAAAATCTGAGGCATTTGAAGTGTTCAAGGAATTCTAACAAATGAACATGTATGCAAATTTGAACGTAGTTCGTATTACGTACTATGATATTAGCACAAGTAACACTTGAGTCTAACTTAGAAATTGTATCTTAAACACAACTAAAAAGTATAAACAATCCTGCTAATGCTCCGGGGGGCAACTAGTGTCCTCTTTTTACTTGAGAGAAATTGCAAGTACGCCACTTCTCTAGCGTCGGCATTTGCCCCGTAATTCCCTTATTTATAAAATAGTGTAGTAAAAGATGTTACTGACGTATAGAAACCACATAGTAAAGTGAGAAATGAAAGCTATCTAGCTTCTGCCCAATGATTCCCCCTGAATACCAAATGAATCCTTTTTTTTTCCTTTTTTAAACTTCTGACAGCACTCAAAAAAACAAAAGCGAATCTCGTGACAATTTATAGACTACTTTTCTAAAAGTAAAGCATAAGAACTCATCTGTTTTATAATAGAACATAATAAGTACAAATATTATCCAGTCAAGGAACTTCTGTATGTCTCTTGCCCAGAATATCAATCTGCAAATGAAAATTTCCATCCTTCTTATTCTATGCGTTAAACTTGAGAATTCGCGAGAAACGATGAGATTACAAAATCGATTCGTTGCGGCTGTAAGACTCACATTTCTGATCTCTGCAATTGCCTCAGGAAGATTGTTATTTTCCCCTTGCCAGCGATCGGAGACGACTTAAATTTCTCCGGAAATTTCAAGAAAACCAACTGCATTAAAATTAAATTCCTGTCTTATCTCTCTCTCTTGCCCCTATTTTCTCACTCACTTTCCTTTATCTGTCACCTACATGATCACATGAAAACAAAGTACACATTAATTTATTTTAAATCCAGAGCCTTTATTTTTACTTTGATCTTATATTGATTTTAGATTTTATATCATGATACTTCCTGATTTGAAGCTGAATACCGGTTTGAAAGCTGGAATATGTAAGATTGGTTCTTTATAATTGAGGGGCGCTATTTAAGTGTCTTCCTTTCCCTTTCACGACGAATATAATATCAACACATCCTGTTTGGGCGAACCAAATTATGAAGTGGACTCATTTTGCTTTCTCTGTCCAACGCTAATCATTTAACAACCTTAAATTCTCCTCAAACTAATAATATATGCAAATCAATTCAAATCTCCGTCTTTTACATCTCAGACCAATCTTAGCATCTAAATCTCGCACATAAGAACCTAGCGAACCCCTATTTGAAGTAAATAGATATTAACAGAATTATTACAAAGTTATTTCTTCTTTCACAAGTGTCTGCAAGGAGTTTAGCTGTCGCAGTAATTTAAATTGATATAATTCGTCTCTCTAATCAAACTTCCGATATACATAAGTTTAACAGAGTGTTCCGCTTCAGATATGAAAGCCAACGCAGCTGGAGCGATTATAATTAAACTGTGGGGCTCGAGCCTGTCCCCTCGATCAAACAGTATACTAATGATGAACGTAGCCACCAATCAACTTAAAAAAAACTTATGTCCAATATTGAGTCGCAACTCCACTACAGATTTAATGAATCTTCACACAACGTTCAATAGTAACTCGACCTATCAAAGGTAGACACACCACTGGTGCGAAGATAGGCTAATACGCGTAGTTCCGGACACAAGCATCACGAATTTGAATTAATTTGAATTTCCATCTCACAGGAAATTTGCATTTTAATTATACAGACATAGTCATGAAATACAAACATCAAAGTCATTATAACGACAATAACAATAATGTTATAATCATATGTATAGTTACCACACCAATACACTATGGGAGCACATGTCAATTTCTAATAATATGTATGTAGTTGTAACTATATAGTATGGTCAAACAAAATTCCCTTATTGGTAAATCAACTATGTATTGTTGTATAATTACCTACAATGCTAACAAAACATCTTGCTAATTTGACTGGAAACATGAGTTTTACTACAAAATGTTGTTCACAGTATTGTAATTATACAACATGTGTGTTGTCATAATGACAATACAAAATTAGTGAGACTTGTATTTGCAACCCCTAATATTGCTGTCCCGATTTCAACTATGACAAATAAGATTTTATGTTCACTCCAACCATATTATTTTTTCAGTGCAAGCTGTAATAAGACAGCAAAAATAGGCGCATAGCATTATACAATTACTTTTTACAAAGGAATGGCTCTTTCTCTATGCCTAGCTACCGAGTTCAATACACATATTCTGATGCTTTCCCAGCCAACTTTTTTCTTGTTTCAATACACAGAGCCCAAATAAATGAATAAATTATTTAACACAAATATATAAAATGCATCTAATTGAATTCTCACCTTTGAAAACATAATTAAGTATTATATCATACACACATATACCACTAATCTGATATGGATAAGATTTATCTTTAGTAAGGGGGGGGGGGAGGATTACATAGCATCCCCAGTAGCACACATACGTGTTTTCAACGTTGATTTTAGATTCATTTCGTTGATTAACCGTTATCTGTTGAAAACAATACGTTTATTTTTAAACCATATTTCAACAGAAACGTCATTGCGTTGATAAAACATTAATACAACGTGTATTCAATATGTTATTATCAGCTATGGTACATATTTTGTTTAATGTGTTTTTTTATAATGTTATGTCAAAAAATATAAGTAAAAACTAATTGAATGACACAAACTAATTTTCATGTTCTCATGCGCACGTTCAAAACGGATTGAGTTTTAAACTATATTTCAACGAAGAAGGAATTTCGTTGATAGGGAGTTAATGTGACGTGTTTTCAACTTGTTTTTATACTGTGTTATATATTTCGTTTCCTACGTGTATTTCTAATTTAATTGCTTAAACATAATAATTAAAAGCAAATACAGTTCAATTCAATTCAATTCAATTTATTATTCTCAATATTATAATATAATTGAATTAAAAATTTCAGATACCAGTTGAATCCTAGCTACTGCAGTTATTGGATTTGCCTTTCCGTAATACCACAAACAAGAGGCACTTTGTAGTTTCGTGGTAATTTCTAAAATAATAACTACAAGTTAGTAAGGGTAAAATACACTTGATTTACACAAGGACATAACTATTTACATAAAATCACATAGTTCGACTATTACTGTTTATATGAAATTCAAACACATAATTCATGGTTAACGAAAAATAGAAAATATATGAAAATACTAAAAACAGGGTTATGGAATACGAACAAAATACGAAAAAATAAGGTAACAATAATGATGAAACAAAGATAGGGATGAGCATGTAAATGTGCAAGCAAAGCAATGACAAAAAAAAAAACAAAAGAAAAGAAAAAAACTAGTGATCTTTGGTCAGTTTTTTTAAACTAAAATGTTAAGTTCAAATTATTTAGGATGATCTCTTGAGGTATGAGGACATAACTATATAATCTTAATATCGTTGGCATAACTATTTACATAAAATCACATACTTTTCTATTACTATTTAAATGAAATTTAAATATATAAATCAAAATTAACGAAAAATTATGTCTAACAGGCAATGACAATAGATTTTATACAAAGATAGAAATGAGCGGACCGATGAGCAAGCGAAGCAATGACAAACAAAAAAAAAGAGTAATCTGTGGTTAGTAAAAAATATATATGTAAAAATACTTAAATGTTAAGTTCAAAATTGCTTACGATGATTTCTCGAGGCCTATTTCATGTTTTTCAGCAGGATATTTTTAGGGCATGTTGGAACTGTTTATATGTTTTATTTCTAATATCTTTAGGGAAAGTATTCCAAATCAATGCAGCTCTGTAGCTGATACTATGAAGCCCGGTCTGGGTCTTTTTATCCTTTATTGTCCTTGTCGATATCTCATGCAAGGCGGATGAGACGTCCACTGATAAAATATATATGGTTTTCGACTCTAAGTTGTGCATTAGACTGGCTATTTTGTATTTATATAGGTCTTGTATCCTTAACAATTCTAGGTTCTTAAATAAGGTCATTGAGTGCGCGAGATATTCTGCGTTCTTTATTAGTCTAACGGCTTTCTTTTGTAAGGTTAAAAGGTGCTTTTTATTATAATCTCTGAGATTCGCATTCCAGGATTCAATACAGTACGATATGTATGGGTGTATGAAGGCATAGTACTATAGTTTTTTTATATTTTCCGGAAACATCTTAGGAAGTTACGCAATATCCCAACGTAAATAGATATTGTTTTACATATTTCTGAACAGTGTTTATCCCAAGAAAAAAAAATATCAAACCACACACCAAGATATTTTATGTTGTTCGCAACACCTAGCTTGTCTCCACCGATTGTGATGATATATTCCACTGTATTTTCTTTTTTTCTCTATTTTTGAAGATGCATTTAGTTTTATTGGTATTGAGTTTAAGTTCATTAGATCTAAACCAGTTAGAGTGACTTTCTAAATCTTTGTTGATGGCATTTTGTACAATTTTTAATGTAGAGCGTTTATTAAAAATCACGGTGTCATCTGCAAATAATAAAGACTTTTTGCCTTTTAGGCATGATGATAGATCATTTATATACAGAAGAAATAATAACTGTCCAAAAATAGAACCTTGCGGAATTCCGCAATTTACCGATGACAATCATGATTCTGTGTTATTAACATACGTATACTGCTTGCGGTTTTGAAGATACCTCTTTAGTAATTTGTGTGTTATTCCTCGTAGACCATAATAGTGCAGTTTCTGTAGAAGTATGTTATGGTTTACCGTATCAAATCTCTTCTCCAATCATGTAGTTACTTTCGTCAAGCGTTTCAGCACTGTAATTTGCTAGACTATTTACAGCTAGTTGTGTGGAGTTATTTTTTTGAAATCCATATTGCTCATTAGTAAAAATATTTTTTTTTTCAAGAAATGATATTAGTCTAGTTAGAAGTACTTTTTCAAAAAGTTTACTCACCACAGGAAGAATCTATATTGGCCGGTAATTTGCTTTGTCCGTCCTGTTACCACTTTTATGTACAGGAATTATTTTAGTAATTTTTAAATTATCTGGGAAGATACCTGTAGTGGATGACATTACCTATATGTTTCAAACCAGGTGCCAAGGCTACAACCGCACTTTTTAGGATTTTTGTACTTATACCGTCGTATCCCACACTTGACTTGCTTTTCAAGGAGTTAATAGTGTTCACTATTTCGGTATCAGAGACAGGACTAAGAAATATTGTTGACTGTATTGGTTTTATACTTTTAGTAGACATATCGTCCGTCGAAATGTAACCGGTATTGTTGGCAGCAAGTTTCTTACCAATATCTGTAAAATAGATATTAAATTCATTAGCTACTAGCTTTCTATTCTTAATAATTTTCCTGCATGCATCAGTAATATTTATTTCCGTGTATTCAATCTTTCTGTTTTATTTAAAGCAGAAGTTATTACTTTCCATTTCATGCTTGTGTCCGGCCCCGCCCGCAACATATTTTCCAAAAAATAATTGTTGTTTGCATTTTCTATGTTTTCTAAGTATATTACGGTAGGGTACGGTACGTTTTGTATTTTTTTGAAGTTTTAGTCTAAAAGAATTTTCACATTTTTTCCAATGTGTGACTTTTTTCTTAATTAATTTTAGAATAGAGGTGGTAATCGACGGTTGGATTTTTGTATCGTATTTAAAGTGCAATTTCTTTTGCTTCGTAGCTCCCTGAACGTATTTTCGGATGGTCGTTTGGAGAATTTCGATAGCTTGTGACGGACATGCTTGTTAAATATTCCAGTTTCAACCCAATTTGTATCGTTAAGTTTCTTTGAATTTTTTGAATAATCGTAATTGATCGAATTAAGCCCAGATGTTTGTGTAGTTTCAATTTTTAAGGTTAAATGAAATTAACTACATTTGTCATGTTCTCATTTGTATGTTGACGGAATACAAATTGAATTTTAAACTATAATTTCCTTAATGGGATGTTAATTTGAAGTGTTTTCAACTATGACATAGATTCGTTTTATATGCGTTATTCTAAGGCGACATATTACACTTATTGAGAAATACAAATTTAATAGTGCAGCGATGGTCAAATGTTAAAGAAAAATACGCATAACAAAGATAGAAAGAAAGTACTTGTATTCTTTATTCTTTTTTTCTTACGTGAAGGTGAAACGTGCATATACATGAAGTAGCAACTTAATTCTGGGTTCCTGTTAATAGATACAGTAAAAGAGTAGTGGAATCTCCAGGTGGATTCATAGGGTCGATCTGTGGTCGAGCGGACTAGTGTGTTCGAATCCTGCCTCGACCATGGATGTTTGTGTGTGTGATTTTAACTTAAGATCTAAGATAGTTACGATAAATCTGTAAATTCAGTTAAAAAAGGAATAAGTAAAGTTAAAGTAATTAAAGCTTGCTAAGGGCGAGAAATATTTTAAAAAAATGGATGAAGGGATAAGGCGACAAACTACCAACGAGGAGTGCGGAACGTACCTGGTTCGAACCCCACAGCAGCGGTTTGATAATTTACTGTTGGAAAATTAACACCGTATATCTCGATGAAAGCAACAAATAAAATGAAACTAAATGTGTGTATATCAATAGTGATACGTACCGGGGACGACCTACTCTACTCGCTATCTGAATCTTGACAGAGGCACCTAATATATATATATATATATGCATATATATGATATCTGCATTATGTGCTATATTCCACGGCTTCTGGGTGTGGAACAACCGACGCGGAGCTGAAAAGCAACAATGTTTTAGTAGGAGAGTGGGGGAGAGAGAGTAAGAGAGGGTTCAAGGGTTCAATGACTCCTACCTGCCTACAAAAGACGAGCCAGAGTCGGAGTGGTAAAGGGTCCCTACCTGCCTACAAAAGACGAGGCAGAACCATGCTATGGTAGAAGGACTCTCGACAGAGCCAGGTTGAAGCATCTACCTGCCTACAAAAAACGAGCCGATGCTCCTTAAGGAAGTGATTAAGTAACCTCTACCTTCCTACCAAAATACGAACAAGGGCCGATACTGGGGTTGAGGACTCCTACCTGCCTAAAATAGACGAGCCAGAGCCAGGATACAGCATGTACCTGCCTACAAGAGACGAGCTAAAGCTTCGGTTAGGTTGAGCAGCCCCTACTTATGTACGAAAGACGAGACAGGGCGGAGTTTTTGTTTTGAATAGTGTCTACCTGCCTATAGAAGACGAACCGATACAAGGATGAAGGGTGGACAACCCCTACCTATCATAAAGACAAGCTATGGGTGTTGGAGTAGTGTCTGCCTGCCTACAAAAGACGAGCTGACACCGGTAATAGATTTTGGATAATAGCATCCACCTGCCTACAAAAGACTAGCCAAAGCTAAGGAATATTGCGTGGTAGGACAAGATACCAGGCAAAAGAGATGATAAAACCGTCATAAAAGAATGACCGGTAAAGGTATTCAAAGCAATTGAGACTAAAATAGAAGCTTAGGAAATAATGGTTGATTAGTGAACAATGCCCAAGAAGTGTACACCAAACAAGAAAGTTTGATGTAGTTCGGCTCGTAGGTCGAGAGAATATGTTTTAGATTGCTCTGCGGCCGTCCTATGTACTTTTGAGTATGTCACGTGATACACCTAGCTTCGAAAGCTTTCGATTTGGGACGTCATAATCCCAAAGTTACAACTTAGCACAAAGCTCTATTTTCTTTAACATATAAATATACTTTCTACATTTAAACTTTTGATACGCCATTTTGTGCTTCGTATATAATACATTGTATTCAAATTGGGCTCAACTACATAAATTTACAAGTAATAGTATAACGCCATTTACTGCTCTGAAAAGTTCTCAACTATGGAAATTTGTTATTTCTAATTTTTGCTTATCTACATTTTATCTAATTGTTGAGATAACCGTCTGGAAATTATTTCATACAATATATAGCCTTAGGGGCAACATGGTAACGAAAATACGAACTGAAATTATTGATTTATTTCAGTATATAAGTCCCTCACTTAGAGTAAATTTTGGGAAACTGTCAGTTTTTGAAAATTTGCTTGCTTCCTTTAAAAGTTCCCCTTTTAAAATTATTTATAATAGTTTAATAGGTTATATCAGTCTCTGTGATATCTTACTTCTTCTCGTCATCATAATTTCACTATACACAATAATAAGCATTTTCATTTAAATATTATAGATTATTTTGCACTGAATAATATCTATATGGATATATAATAACTTTAATTTTTAGCACTTTAACACTTAAGATCCGTGTAGTCTTCCAGGGAGTTGACATTAATGGCAGAGGAGATGAAACTCTGTTGCATCTCTGGCGCTGAGGAGTTACTGCCGCTGGTTGACTGCTGCTGCTGACTCTATCATAAGGGACGGAAAACTGGAACTTCAGGTTCCACTTGTAAGTACATCATACTCCTCTGGGAACATTTGTACAATCTTAGGTTGTCCAGATTTTCCATTACTTCTATCATATTATCAATATGATGGATGCACGCTCGGTTAATAATAATCCTTTTTCAAGATATGGTATAGCTCAAATAATTTTGCTATTTGTTTTTCTGATGTTGAACTTAGTTTAGGTAACTTTCTATAGACTAAGAATACTACAGTAACGTTTCTTCCTTGAGGTTTGGTTTTTCTAACTTTCTTTGATAATATTATTCCTTTCTTCTTGCAATTCCCCAACTGTTCATGGATTATTTGCTCCAGAGCACCATTCAGCAGGCTGGGATCTTTTGTGCTAAGAAACTTCTTGTGAGGAGTAATTTGAATAATTTCGTCTACTTATTATTGAGAAGATGTACGATTTTTATTAAATACTGACTCCAGGAAGTGTGATCTTGACTACAAGATAACCTCATTAGGTGGCCAATTTCTCTATTGTTTCTTTTGATGTTATTAGCTTGCTGATGATAGTGGGAGGTATAAATATATTTAATTTTCTGCTTCTCCATATAAATTTTCCAAGTTCCGGATGTGAACCGTGTACTGTTGTCAGCCATTACCTTCTCTGGGAATCCGTAATGCTTACTATAATATTCAATTTTGTTTAATATTCCTTTCCCTGTAGCTTTTCTCAGTGGATATATATCATAACGAACTTAGTATTTATGTAAATTAACGATAATATATATTCAAATATGTTCGATTTTGGTAGGCGATCGCCAATGTCAATTGAGATAAGATGAGGAGGGTATTCTTCAGTAACATGGTAATCCTTTGTCTTAATTCTCCTCAAATCAGGTTTGGTTTCCATATATTTTATAAAGCCATTGACGTAAGACTGGATATTCTTTTTCATTTTCTCCCAAAAAAAGAATCTTCGAATAATATGCCAAGTTTTCTTCATTCCAAAGTTACCTATCTCCACATGGAATTTTCTCAATATATCTTCTCTATCCCTGTTAGGTAACATGATCTTCCATTTTGTTTTCCTTTTCACATTAGTCATTATTAAGGTCTGCTCCAACTCATAATGTGTCCCCTTGTTCTCTACTTTATTTTCGCGTCCTTCCTTCAATTTGTATGTCTGAGTTTTTCATCTTCATTGTAATTGAGCGTTTCCCAGACATCTTGGAATAATATCGTAACTGTATGTTCTTGGTCTTTTATTCCAGTCGAGTTCCTATTTAGGTTTGTTATTCTTCCCGGGTATATATTTCATGGTTAAGTCATACTGCTGCAGTTGTAAAGCTCACCTATGAATTCTATTATTCCAGACGCTGTCGTTCGATAGGTTTCTGAGACATTGATGATCTTTATAAATAAAAAAAAGGTCTTAAAATTAAATATTCGTGAAATTTTTTATTTGTATAAGTTATCGGTAGACACTCCTATTATGTAATACTATTGAACTGGACCTTCTCTTATAGGATTTGAGGGTCCTGCTTCCATATTTTATTATTTGTGTTTCATAAAAAGGTCCTTGCTCCACGTATCCTGCTATCTCTACAGTAGATGAGTCCGTAACTATGTAGTAGGTTTTCTCAAATATAGGCTGAGGATATAGGGGTTGATGTAAATATTTTTTTCAGTTGATTGAAGGCTTCTTCTGTTTCTTGATTTCATATAATTCTACTCCCTTTCCTCGATAGTTTATTAAAAGGTTCTATTAGGTCTATATATCGTTCAAATATTTTTTAACCAACCCGTGGTCTTGAGCCATAACATTTGGTTGATCATCGAAATAAACACCGCTACGGCACTTGACAATCCTTACAAATTGAAATGAATAATTTCCAAAATGAAAGGCGGTGTGTGGTTTAATTCGTTATAATACCCAAATTTGGAAATATGCTAGTGATAGGTCGAATTTACTGAAGTAACTTGCTCCTGAATAGCTATGGAGTACATCGTCTATGTTTTCAACTTTGTTCTCTGGTGCCACTACATATTAGTTTAGTTTACTTAAGTCCAGAACTGGCCTGACCTTTACCTTCCCTTTCTTAATCACATGCAATGGGTTATTGCGCGGACTCTCTGGTTGTTCAATTATGTTTCAGGCTTCCCATTTTTGTAGTTCTATGTTGGTGGCTTCTTTCAAGAACTTGGCTATTGGGTACTGTTTTGGCCGTATCACAATGTCTTTCGTTAATTTCAAATCATAAACATACGCTTTGTGACACCCGGATTTATTGCTGAATATTTCCTTATGTCTCAATAGTACTTCTGTTAATTCACTTTTCAGATTTTCAGTTAAAATTTCTATCTTGTTAATTTCTAAACAAATGAGGCTAGTTGTTACCTAAGTCTCGCCTTATCTAGTTAATTGATTTATGGAGCCGATAATTTTAGAATTCTTTGGGAAGGAGTGGGTTCCTTCTACTTCCCGAATTATTAGTTTAAAGATGGAAGGTCAAAGGTTTTTATCAGCTGGTTCATTTCTATCTAAGACCCCCTTATGTTTGTTTATCGAACTATGTATTATCGCTGATGTTTGGTTTTGGTTGCTGGTTCCTAAACATAAATTCACTTGTTCACTGCCTTGATCGTACGATGAACGTCGTCTGTTATCCTCTATACTATACTATCTTTTTGTTATCCCAATCTTTGTTTCTACCTTGAAATTCGCTGTACCCGTTTCTATTTCTCAAGTTGTCGGTTCCCTGTTTATCTTGATTGTTTGAGCGCTCTTGATTAGGGTTTCTATCCATATCTCTCGCTGTTTCTTCCAGCTTGAATTCTTTTCTTCCTCTTCCGCTCAGGCTATCTTGTCTTTCGAGAAATCCGATAAGTGCTTCGGTATGATCGATACTCATACAGGCTAATAGTTTCTCATACTCGTACAGGAGATGTACCGCCTCTTGAAATAATTCTTCGTCTTTGATCTCCGGAGCTACCCTCGTTAATTTTGTAATGAATTGGCAATTTCTTGCTCCATACTTCGTGTATTGCTCCAATCGGCTCTGTTTCGGCAGGTCTTCCGTTTCATTTGTATACTTCTTCTATAAGCATATTTACACATAAACTTATAACAGTAATCTTGATAGCTTTTATCTGTCTTCTTACTAGATGTTACCAAATTTTAACACTTCCTTTCATAGCTCGTCCAAGAATGTATTTATAGACCTCTTCTGGTGTTCCTATGGTCTTGAAGTAATGAGTGAGTTCTTCTAAGTATTTGGTTGGCCTTATCTCCTGGATGTTACCCTTCCATGTAGGTACGAGACTGTAATCTTCGATTTTGATTTCCCGAGTTGATTTGCTTGTGCTTAGTTCTTGTAATACGTTATCTACGAATGTTCGAAGTTTAAATCCTTTTGGTATCTCAGTTATACTTTCTTCTGAATGATAGTAAGACAGGTGTGGTTTCCTCTGGATTGATGGTTTGATGTATTCTTCTCGTTCTTTGGGCTCTTTGTATTGTATGATAAGGTAATCTCTTTTTACTTCTTCTATTTTCTCCTTCATATTATCTTCTAGATTTTCTATTCGTGATTTTTACTTCCTCTTGTTTGTGTCTGTCTCCACGGTGACTATTCTTTCCTTGGTTTTTCCTAGGTCAGTTTCCATAATAGCAAATTGTTTATTAGTTTTTCCGACATGTGTATCCAACCTCTTCTCAACTGTTTAAGTTCGCTTCTTCAAATGATTAATTAAACCCAGTTTGACATTCTTGACGGAATCCATCTACTTTCTTTTCAATGTCAATCTTGAGTTCTTCGAATTTTCGCCCCTAGTTTTGAAATTTTAGGTCTGTTTTTAAGTTACTTATTTTTTCGTTGATACTTCTGAAATTTTCATTCCGCATTCTAAGCTTTTCGTCCAGATTGCAGAATGTTTGCTCCAGTTCTCTTATCAAAGTCTTGCTTTAGGTTGCTAAATTGCTGGTTCATTCTTTGGTTTTGTACGCAGAATTTCTTGTCCATTCCTTCCTTAGGGCATTAAATTAAAAGAGCTTCATTGTTATAGGTTTTGATGTTCACAACAAGAATGAAGAGATTTTAACAATAAACAAGAAAGAAAATAAAAAATCGGCGCGGATAAAATTCTTCAATTGGTTATAAACTTTACCCCTGAAAGTTTGAACTCTCTCTGCTTAAATTTGTAGACGTAGCATTGAAATTTTTTGCAATGATAAAATATATACTAGACATATATGGAGATAGTGCTGCCATCTCTAGTTGGAGAGCTTGGCTTTACATAAACCTTAAATTGCTAAATTAACATATTATATTTACATACTCACATTCCCACATCAGTATTCTCAAATCATTTCCATTTAGAAATGCAAATACATTGATAACGTAAAAAATGAACATTAATTCAGTAATGACATTATTCACTCGTGTGACCAAAACTTCAGATTGATGTGTACTATGCTATTGACGGGTGAGGATTAATTCTGAAGATAACCGGTCTAACTGGGCGGGAATTAGCTGTGACGTTTGGATTCATGCTCTTGAATAAATCGCATATCCTCTATTAGAACATCCTTGGATTAGAGCTGGATTACCGTCTCGATGTTTCCGAGTAAACAGGTGGCGCGCACATCGAGTGTATGGAATTCAAGTCAACACCAGCAAAACCTTTATAAGTTTTGGCAACTAGTGTGAAAGTTTAAGTAGAATAGTAATTTTGGAGTCAAAGTTATAACCGTTCAAAAACAGGAATTGTTTGTGTGCTCACCCTGTATTATTACTATCCGAACCATATTTATAGGGTCGCTGAGACACATCCTCACTAGTAGCACAACTTATTTCGGAATTTCAAATCGTCTCAGGATGATGTGCAACTTTTCCCATTCGATAGAATCACGCTTTCTTAAAATAAATGAATAGCTGATGAACACTCTCATTATATTCCCATTTCTTCTCTAAGATTTGTCTCAAGGCAAAGATTTGGTCCATGGCGGACCTAACTCTTTTAAATCCACATTGGTGATCTTCAGTTATTTCATCTACGTATACACTGAGGCGAGTTAGCAGGATATTACTAATTTGTAACATGTTAAGAGAAACGAGATTCCGCGTTAATTACTACAGTTCGATTTGTCTCCTTTCCATAAACCGGAAATATTATTGAGGTTTTCTGTTCCTTTGGAAACTTCTTTCTCCATATAGCACTTATCGATTTATGTATTTCCTTGACTAGTGCTGATCCTCCCGCTTTAATTAATTCAACTGGGATATCGTCAATTCCTGATGACTTGAAATTTTACAATTTCTTTGTCGACATTTCGACCTCGATCTCGCTAGGTTCATGTATTTCATGTTGCGGAATGGATTTCAAATTCCTCTGTTTGTTCCCCGGTGAGTACATTAAGAAGCTTGACAAAATAGCTTTTCCTTACAACGAGAATTTTAGTCGGATCTGCCTGAAGATCTCCATGTTCATTCCCTGTGTATAGATCTCGTATGATATCTACCTTCCCGTTTTCCTCCTTCTTCCAAATCTTCTGGGTAAGATATTCTTGATCTTTGTTTCTGAACCCGCGTGTAGCGTTGCGTTTGTGTTACTGTAGTTGTTGGTATTTGCTTCATTTTTATCACTTATCCATCGTTATCTTACTTATTTTCATAACTCATGAAGGTTAACGTATCCCTCATCAAACTAAGGCTTTTTCGCTGCTGTTTCTTCTCATCTACACGTTCCTTCTCTGTGCCCTTCAATGCATCACGACTTGTCTCCGACTTCTTACTTACATACATTTTCTTATTAGTGTTATCTTTGTTACTACTCCAGTAGGTTAAATTTTCCAAACTATTTGAGATTTCAGGTTGGTAATATACTTTTAGGCTTAAACTGTCTAATCGTTTAATTTAGAATTTCAGTTGTTTTGAGCCTTTGGTTTCTCTCTTCGCGATGCACATCCTTTTCCTAAGCTTTGTCATCATTAGCTGATGGTTGGTGTCACTTTCCGCTCCTTCAATCTAACGGCCATTATGCTGGTGTCTCTTCGTCTATTTACTAATATGTAATCCATCTGGTTGAGAGTGTTGCCATCTGAGATATCCATGTGTATCTCTTTGTTTCCAGAGCACATGCTCTTTACTAATAGGTTTTTCAAAATCACGAAAGTTACCAGTCTTTCTCTATTGCCTGTAGTATATCTAAATTTTTCTTTCCTTCCTACCTTAGCGTTGAAATTATCCAACACAATTTTCGTATTAAACTTCCGTAATCAGTCGAACAACCTTTCTGTCTCATCGTTATATGTATCTTTGTCATTATCGGGCTTCTCGGTCGGAGCATGAACGTTTATTAAAACCGTGTTACTACTATTAACCTGACCTTTCCTTGTCCGCAATCTTTTATTCACAAAAAATGCAGATTTTGTATGGATCATCGCCAAGTGTTTGCGCGCGGTGTGCTTTTCCTCAGTTTTGGGGATGTTTTAGGCAGAAGGTAGCAGCTAATAGAAGCTACATGTTGGATGTCCTGAAAGTATTTTCCCTATATTTTATATCAATGAGAAATAAGAGTTTCGTCTTTCTGTGTTTCTTTTTGTTTTGTTTTTTCATCAATATGAAATTGGTATAATCATCCAAAATTTTACGCTAGTATTTCGATGTATATACATGACAAAATGGTAGGATACTATTTACAACTACATTAAAGTTACGATTATAGTGGGGCGGGGGGAAGTCGAACTAGAAAACCTACCGTATTTTACATAACAACTTATTTGCCACAGTGGCTTCTGCAAACAGAAAATGTACACAAATGCATTCTGAAAATAATTCTAAAATAGGCAACTTTGAGTGCACATGCAGTAATTATTATGCATTTTAGGATTACGAACAAACAAATTCTATTGAAAATTTAACTACAACATAAGATGGGTTTCCATATTATGTTTTATATTTCAATTTTGGAATTTTATCCCAGATTTTTTTATGTTACTCCAGTGTGCACCAAAGGCGTCTAAGGTATCAGACTTGCAAACCAGTTTTAAAAAAATGTTCAAACTGATTCCATATATTGAATGGATCAGCACCAAACGTTGCAGTTAGGTACTGGGACATATCATAGATATACACAATGTGGGAGTCACAGGTGCTACATGTATCAGTGTTGCCAACCAATTTCAACACGTTAGTATTTCAATTTACTTCCATACTGTTTGACATACCCACACAAAACTATTTGCGTACTGGGAAAAGTGACGTAGTTACTTCGGACACCGTCGTTTGCCGTATTGAAAACCGATTTTAAGAATTCCATGTTTAATTGCATCCATTTCGTACTAAGTATCCGTAATAAACTTGGGAAATACTATTGGTGTTACCGTTTTAAAATGACTCTTACATAATTGGATAATTCGTATCAATGTTATCATGGACATTATTCCACACCGTAGAACAAATACTATGGGTACCCCCATCCCAAGCACCTCAGTTGTCATTGTTGCAAATTTATTTTCTAATGAGATTTTTAAATAGCTGTTATACAGTTCGATGAATCCACAAGAAAGTTGGCATAAACATTATTTAACACCATGGAAAAAGTACTATGCAAGTTCTCACCCTCCAACGATCGCAGTTGTCCGTGTTGTAAGGCAATTTTAAATAGCGCGGGCTGAGACTAGAAAGAATAAAAAAGGAATAATCAAGCAATTAGAGAATATTATAATAACTGAATCGAATTGATATTATTTATTATCTTTAGGCGTTTGTGGCACAGACCTGGATAGGATATGAGAACGGATGCTGAAGGAAATCGGCCAGGACCTTAGTCGAAAGCTTCATCCAGCATTTGCCTCGTGTGACTGAAGGAAATGTAGATGTGATAAATAAGTCGACGCATTTAGTCACCTTAGGCTATCCATTGTACTTTCCCCATATAATTCTGAAGAAGCTACTTTCGTTTAGGTTATATGGCAAGTGTTGGTTTTCAGCTTGAATTTAACATAATAGTTAACACACACTGCTGTTTGGGAAAAGCTTTGTGTATCCACAGTCTGAATTTACTCCTGCAAGAAATCGGAAGTGAAATATGGAGTACTTGAGTAACTAGAGAAACTGTAACCTAAGTTTCTATTATGTTCCGTTATATGTTTAACACTGAATGTATGCACGAAGTTAGAAGCTGAAACACGAACTTTTCTACTGTTCCCTTTAGTGTTATTGTCTACACACCTGAATCCTTGGCACAATGTGAAGAATAAAAGCACAGGAAGACAATAGCACTCATGAGTACGAAATGGAGTTATTTTATATTCAATCGTGTTTTGAGTGTTAGTCCACACCATCATCTTATAAAGGGGAAGAATTAACTTTACTACTTATTTGAGTTTGAATTTACTTATGACCGTTTACCATCTTTGGCCAAGCGAGGTCGGCCTAGATAATCATAATCGAAGTAGTATCAAATACATCTACCTGTATTTAAGTTATGTTTATGATTCGCGAATGAAGCTTAGAGGGAATTTCTATGCTTGCTCTAGTAGACCAATTCGTAGACTGAAATTCTTAGTTTGTGAAGCCTGCCTATGCGGGACTTTCTGGATCATATACATTGCTTAAATAGATATATCAAGCACTACTTGGAGTGTGAATTGCTAAGCCGACACCGTTTGGGTCATTATATATATATATATATATATATATAGTGTGGTAAGGTTACGGACCGACAAACTTCGGGAGGTGATAGTACATTGAAAAATAGAGAAAAAAAGTCCAGGCAACGGGGTGGAAATTCCGAGGCGTTACGGAGCTACAGCCTGCCGAAAGTGTGGGAAAATGAACTTCAGGGCGGATTATTGCGAAGACGAACATTCTGAGAGTAGGCGGTTGAGAGTAAATTAGAGGAAGTTACACCCGGGCTACCCGAAAATGTATATTGGAAAATGCTACAAGCCGGACGCAAGGGAGTCCCCAAAGGAAGTAGGGGATTCCCAGAAAGTCTTCCAATTAAAGATGGGTCGAAAGGACCACAAGTGGGATGAGTTGCCAACAGGTAACAATAATTCATTGCCAGCATATCGATATCTCAACGAGAATTAATGTTATGATCATTTTTACAAAATAATGCGTGGTTGCATATCAGACAGGGCTGATAATTAAAGACAGTCAACGAGCGTATGGCTTATTTATTAGCAATGAGAGGGACTAGGAGTATCCAGTCGGATGGTGGTGAGGACGCATCGCAATAGCTGCAGTATACTAAAAAAGACGTCCTCGTTGGTCAAGTGGTCAGTGCTATCAGGCGTCCGTGATGTCACAGCAGTATTGCATTGAAGACCACCTGGAAAAGAATCAGGTGTATGATTAAAGCGTAACAGCATCGAAAGGATGGACGGAGGGTATTAGTTAATCAAGAGGCACGTTCGGCTGCTTAGAAAGAACGCAATGTAATACAGCAGCCAAAGAAGGATGACGTTGAAGAGAGAAAATAAACACGCGTGTGTACGAGACATGAGGTGTCAACCGATGCAAGGCAAAACGTAGAAAATTTTTCATACGATGTCACAAGCTTAAATAGTTCAATCGGTCTATTCTACACTAGCAAACAAAATGCGTGCAAGAGTATGATGAATCCGAGCTAAGTCGGAACGTACGAACATGTACCTATTCCAATGCCAAATGTACGTATAGTAGAATACTCGAAAAAAGGTATTTGTACATTCTAGCAACTCTGATTTGGAACTCGACTATGGGACATTGGATGTTTTGGTTGCCAGTTTATACGAACGCTGTATTGTGTATTCTGCAGTGCATGAGTATTGACGCTCGTTAGCCTGTGTCACGTACCAATGGTATTTTGGTCAAGGGGGCGGATTCGATTGCGACTCTGTCCGTTGCACGAGTGTGGACGGAGAGGGTCAGTTATAGTTGAAAATGCAGAATTTGTCATTAGGACCTTATTTGTATAAAAACTGTGGTCGCTACCCTCCTCTCCCTTGATTATGCATTAGATTGATTCATGTATCGTAGCTTATGTACTAGAATTGCCTAAACCCATCTACATTTTTTCTGTGTAGGTCCTGAATTCCGCTCCAACGTGAAGCAGACCAAATACTGTTCACTCCTAGGGTCTCGTGCTTGATTGAATTGTTATACGAGTTATAAACGAGCTGGTGCGCATGTAAGGACGAGACCTACAATATGTGGTCAAGTTGGTTCCGAACGACTGCTTTCAGGAGACCCGGACGGAAGTTGAACTAGTGACCGGAACACGAAGCACGCACACTAACCTCTGTGATCGTTAATTCATTCCAACACCCCTAACTTCTTTTTGTATGATATTGCAAATTGTTTCTTCCAACAACATAGTGAGCTACACATTGCTACACACACTCACTACATTCTCCCATTGCTGCGGATGGCAATGGCCACAACTTCAGCTACAAAGCTACTTCTGGACGTTTACGACGCAGCTAGAATTCGTCATGCCCGTTAACACATTTTTTCTTGTGTAGATTGGACAGAACGAACTATTTAAGCTTGTTACATTCTATGGAAAACTTACTACTTTTTGCCTTGCATCGGTTGACACCTTATGTCTCGTACACACGAGTGTTTGTTTTCTCTCTTCAATGTCATCCTTCTTTGGCTGCTGTATTACATTGCGTTCTTTCTAAGCAGCCGAACGTGCCTCTTGATTAACTAATACCCTCCGTCCATACTTTCGATGCTGTTACGCTTTAATCATACACCTGATTCTTTTCAGGGCGGGCTTCAATCCAATACTGCTGTGACATCACGGACGCCTGATAGCACTGACCACTCGACCAACTAGGGCGTCTTTTTTAATACATTGCAATTGATGAGATGCGTACTCAACACCATCCGACTGGAGACTCCTAGTCTCTCTCATTGCTAATAAATAAGCCATACGCTCGTTGACTGTCTTTAATTATCAGCCCTGTCTGATATGCAACCACGCATTATTTTATAAAAATGATCATAACATTAATTCTCGTTGAGATATCGATATGCTGGCAATGAATTATTGTTACCTGTTGGCAACTCATCCCACTTGTGGTCCTTTCGACCCATCTTTAATTGGAAGACTTTCTGGGAATCCCCTACTTCCTTTGGGGAATCCCTTGCGTCCGGCATGTAGCATTTTCCAATATGCATTTTTGGGTAGCCCGGGTGTAACTTCCTCTAATTTACTCTCAACCGCCTACTCTCAGAATGTTCGTCTTCGCAATAATCCGCTCTGAAGTTCATTTTCCCACGCTTTCGGCAGGCTGTAGCTCCGAAACGCCTCAGAATTTCCACCCCGTTGCCTCGACATTTTTTCTCTATTTTTCAGTATACTATCACATTCCGAAGTTTGTCGGTCGGTAACCTTAAATACAAGTTCAAGTTCCGCATCATCACCAGCAGCACTAAGTTCTGCTTCTAATTGTTTATTCATTTGAGTTACTTTAAGTAAATTCTGAAGTAGGATTGGTAACCGTTCTTTTTCATCTTCCTTTTGTTTAGCTTCTTGTAGTGCTTGTTCCTTTTCTTGAGTTTCATTGAATGTATGGAATACTTTCGAGCAATGTCGGTACGGAATCATAATACCCTGGTGGAAATTTAATATTGTGTTCTCTTTTAACCTTCCGTCTGAATAATAATTTCTTGTACCTGCTTAATATTATAAAAACTAAAGGGAATATTAATTCCCATTAACCCCACCACCCAATTTCCTGTTAAATGTGTTGGTTGAAGAAACTTGGTTGTAAATGATGCAGTGGTATTATCAAATACATCTAAACTAGCATTGGACGGTAATGTTACATAAAATTCATTTTGCATGCCCGGATGATGTCATGATGCTGACTGAACAGTTTCTCGTCTTACCCAGCTATTCATATTTCGAAGATATCCTAACCATTTAACGTAGACCCAGCCTTTTCTTCGTTTTAATACTTTCTCAATAAGGTACGTTTTCGTTTTACTTGTAATAATTTTTTGAAGTTCCTGATTATAAAAGCTTCCCTTGATGGGATCACCATTCCAATCATTGATTTTATACATGACGTGATTACTTTTGAATACATTTGTCAACAATAGTAATCTCCCCGATCATTTCGATAATTATCCCTTTTCCAATTTATGTTTATATTTACTTACATAGTCTCCGGATGTAATTTACATTTAATTTTGGATTTGTTTTCGTATAGGGTTTGAAAGACTTGGTTTACGTTTGTATCCGAGTCATCACTAGGTGCAAACTTAATTGTGGAATGCGGACTATGATTATAAATATGTACGAGATGGTCTAATACGTGAATGTACCGGTATGTATTTTCTGCCGTAAAGTATATGTATATTTTTTCCTTCAACTTGCGAATAAATAGTTCTACAAGTGCTGCTTTCATTTCCGAATGAACATTACAATGATTAACCTCATACTTTTCAAAAACGCGTTTGACGTGTTCGTTATAAAATTCTGTCCGTAAATCCGTGTATATTATTAATACAAGTGCGGCAGCCAAGTGGGGTTTTTGGCACGAACCGAAACTTTCTGTATAAAGTTCTTTTTATTGTTGATAACTTTAAGTAGGGTATATTTGAGACGAAAATGGATGATGACGCCTTGTCACCCTTGAGAAACTCCCATAATTCAAGATGGAGTCTGAAAGTAACGTCACTGTTCAATGCATTGTGCCATATGACTGAATATTTTCTAATGACAAACCATAAATTTTTGTATTAATTACTTTCATTGTTAACTTTGAAGTAGAGTCGATTTGAGATGAAGATAGCTGATTCAATTTTAGATGGCGTCCGTGGATAACTTGAGAGTTCAACTCATTGTGCCATATGACAGAAAATGTCATATGGTGCACCCACAATTTTGGTATTAAGGATTTTTATTGTTAGTAAATTATAAGTAGGGTCCATTTGACTTTAAATTGCTTCTGATGCTATGTCATCCTTGGTCCACACTTGCAGTTCTAGATCTCACAACATATAAAGTCACTGTTCAACGCATTTTGTCATATGATTGAATCATACAGAATATTAGCTATTTTATTTCATCATTATAGGATGCCAATATCATCTGTTGTTTGATGTGCTCATAAAGTCAGTTTTGTGATAAAGGAGGTAAAGGTAAAGAAAGGATTTGACTGTCACACGCTTATTCTCTACTTCTTCGCCGCAGGGCACACTAACTACCGTCGCTACGTCCTAGTTCACCTTAGGCCCATGAAAAGATATACTATTGAGGATCACTTTCTTAAAGACAAGTGTCATGCTGCATAATCCTGGGTTCCGGAATGCTATGCGGATCGAGGAGTATTCTTTACGATTTGTATACTGCTTTGCATATTGAAATAATTAAATTCTATCTGTTAGGGGATATTTTAATTAGAAAATAAATTGAAACACGTCCCCATCGAATCCAAGTCTTGCTGTCGTTTACTTTTTCTATACCGTAACTCCTCCCCCAATGAATCAAAGTGTCAACTCCCCCAAACTCGAGCCGTGTTTTGCGAAACATATACCAGGTATTCACAAGGCCTTTTTTCCTCTTCTTCGTTGATTAAAATTGGAAGAGAGCACAGAAAAAATATAGGTACCAACTTCACCCTTTCTTGCTTGTAGAAAAAAGAAAAAATAATTGGAAAACTCCTTGTTTTTCCATGGCCCTTTTGCTAGACCAGACACAACGTGATGATCACCGAAAAATCGTTTAACTGCCTTCAGGAACAAGTATATTTTGTTCAAGAAAAAATAAAAAAGAATGAAATGTGGGGGAAATTGGTTTTAGCCTGTTGGAGTTGATGGATTCATTTGTGATCATTATTCGCTTTGTTTCATTACTGAACAGTTGTGAATTCATTAGCACGTTGTCAAACGTATTTAGGGACAGAATTTTATAACGAACACGTCAACCGCGTTTTTGAAAAGTATGAGGTTAATCATTGTAGTG
Organism: Lepisma saccharinum; assembly: GCA_022664845.1. Taxonomy (NCBI): domain Eukaryota; kingdom Metazoa; phylum Arthropoda; class Insecta; order Zygentoma; family Lepismatidae; genus Lepisma; species Lepisma saccharinum. The sequence goes on along the minus strand of JAGDQP010001231.1, from coordinate 66,505 downwards.
TCCATTCGGAAATAAAAGCAGCACTTGTAGAACTATTTATTCGCAAGTTGAAGGAAAAAATATACATATACTTTACGGCAGAAAATACATACCGGTACATTCACGTATTAGACCATCTCGTACATATTTATAATCATAGTCCGCATTCCACAATTAAGTTTGCACCTAGTGATGTCTCGGATACAAACGTAAACCAAGTCTTTCAAACCCTATACGAAAACAAATCCAAAATTAAATGTAAATTACATCCGGAGACTATGTAAGTAAATATAAACATAAATTGGAAAAGGGATAATTATCGAAATGATCGCGGAGATTATTATTGTTGACAAATGTATTCAAAAGTAATCATGTCATGTATAAAATCAATGATTGGAATGGTGATCCCATCAAGGGAAGCTTTTATAATCAGGAACTTCAAAAAATTATTACAAGTAAAAAGAAAACGTACCTTATTGAGAAAGTATTAAAACGAAGAAAAGGCTGGGTCTACGTTAAATGGTTAGGATATCTTCGAAGTATGAATAGCTGGGTAAGACGAGAAACTGTTCAGTCAGCATCATGACATCATCCGGGCATGCAAAATGAATTTTATGTAACATTACCGTCCAATGCTAGTTTAGATGTATTTGATAATACTACTGCATCATATACAACCAAGCTTGTTCAACCAACACATTTAACAGGAAATTGGGTGGTGGGGTTAATGGGAATTAGTATTCCCTATAGTTTTTATAATATTAAGGAGGAGCAAGAAATTATTATTCAGACGGAAGGTTAAAAGAGAACACAATATAATATTAAATTTCCACCAGGGTATTATGATTCCGTACCGACATTGCTCGAAAGTATTCCATACATTCAATGAAACTCAAGAAAAGGAACAAGCACTACAAGAACTAAACAAAAGGAAGATGAAAAAGAACGGTTACCAATCCTACTTCAGAATTTACTTAAAGTAACTCAAATGAATAAACAATTAGAAGCAGAGCTTACTGCTGCTGGTGATGATGCTGAAGGTGAACTTGTAGGTGACGATCAAATCTCGAAGATGAAGACGATGCAACACGTAGCGATAATCCTCGTATGATACATTACGATTACACACGTGATCGTGTCTATATTAAACAGACGATATCGAAAACAACATTATATAATTTAAATGACACCTGCGTTACAAAATCTTCTTGGGTTTAGTAATGATCCATTCGTGGAGAATCACAGCATACACTATTTTCAACATACTCGACGTAAACGGACATTGATTTTAACCATTCCTGCACCATTTCCGTGCTTTTTAAATTATATTATCCCTTCCGAAATTAATGTTTGTCTTGATGTGGTCCAGACTCAACCGGCCATTGGAAAACTACTTCCAAAAATAAGTGTGCACCAATATCAATACGGTGAAATCAAATCCTATACGTATGTTTGAACGGCCTCAGTATATGAAAGTGGCAAAAACATATTTTGATACTTTACACGTAGACTAAAAAGATGAACGTGGACAAAAATTGCCATTTCAATGTGGAACGTCAAGCATTATACTTAATTTTAAACAGAATGCATGATTTCCGAAAGTACTTATGACAATTTTTACATTACTCTAAGTTCAAATTCAAGTACACAAACTGATACAAATAATATACCTACACATTTTCGTAATATTCTCAATCATCCTATTCAATTGAATGATCCTTCGTAGAGGGTTGGACTTAGTGAAATTCATATTCCACTCACATGTCAAAATGTTCTTGATGGAGAAAATATCTTTTGGTTCGATATAAAGGACGGAACAAAACTAAAATATCGTATTACATCGGGATATTATGTGACCGTTCGGCAGTTACTGGATGAACTCAGTAAAATTACACCATGGATAGAATTTACCTATCCCAATACAGTTCAAATTAAAACCACTGATAATATTCAAGCTATTCGTTTCTCTCCCGTTGCAATTAGGATTTGAACCTCGTATTAAAATTTTAAAACTTGGAACAATACAAAAACAACCCTACCTAGGTATTGGGTACCCACAACAAGTATTTGTACACACTATCTCATTCAGCCAAAATATGTAGGTGATACAAAACCACCATTACTTCGAATTGTGGCCATGACGGATGCAAGTCGTGGAAAGGTGCAAACTATTGCATTTCAAAACGTCCACTATTTTCCACTATCTAAATTAAGTTTCAAAACAGTTAAAATCGTACTAAAGGATTATGCTGGACGTAATTTGCCATTCGCATCCGGAAGATTGACGGTGACACTTCACTTTACGCGTCTCCCGCAACGAAAGTAGCAGTACATCGCGGACCCGGAATTCCGTATTTTGCGGGACCCGTCTATCAGCGCGGCCATGGAATCGGAAGTTTATTTCGTGGTCTTTTTCGATTCGCAATGCCATTTATTAAACAAGGTGCCAAAGCGATTGGACGACAAGCGTTACAAACAGGAATTCAAGTTGCTGGGGATATGTTAGAAAATCGACCTGTAAAAGAATCCGTAAAAGCACGCGTACACGAAGCAGGATCAGCTTTAAAGACAAAATCGAAAACAAAATTAAATCCGTTGCTTACCGGTAGAGGTAGACGACGTTCACGCAAACGAAGAGCTCCTGCACATGTTGGACCATCTGCAAAGCGTCGTAAACGTACAAGTACTAGACAGAGAGATATTTTTAGTTAATCCTCATCATGTTGTTTCTTACACCGGCTAGTAAAGAGTACCAATGAATTAGATTTTGTATCTGTACCCATGACACAAACTGCTATAGAATCCTCACGTATGGTTGACTATCGACCTATTTCAACACTTACATCCGAAGGACCTATTGAATTTGTTATTCCTGGAGATACTTCAGAATATATTGATCCTTCGCACCTTTACCTGTATGTCAAATGTAAAGTAGTAAGGTGGAATGGGGATAATCTACAAGTAGCTGCAGCAGGACCACTATCAGTTGCATCTGATATTGTTGGACCTGTGAATAATTTTCTACATGCCATGTTTTCACAAGTCAATGTTTACTTGAATAATAAAATCATTTTATCTTCGAACCTATCCGTACCGTTCCTATTTTGAAACAAGTATCAATTACGGAGAAGATGCTACTAGTACTCGTTTGAAAACGGGTTTATGGTATAAGGATATGGCGGGACAGTTTCATACGTTAACTAATGCCAATGTTGGATTTCAAAAACGTAGTGCAATGACTGCAGGTAGTGCATCTATTGATATGTTAGGTCACGTTTACACTGATATTACAACCCATAATCGTATTCTTCCCATTGAAGTTAACATGCGAGTCAAACTCAGTCGTAGTAAAGATGCATTATGTCTTATGACAGCACAACAATCTGATTTCAAAGTTCATTTGGAGGAAGTCATAGTATGCAAGTCGTATGGAAATATCTGTTAATGTTTCTCTTCAATTAAATCGATATATGCTTCAGGATACTGCAAAACTTCCAGTGACACGTGTAGAAACAAGTGTTTGTGAACATACTGTTGATGCAGCAGCTTTAACGTTGGCTGTTTCAATATGCTTCTTCAAGATGACTGGAATAATTTCCAGTTTGAAAATCTTGAACTAAGATGGGTGACTAACAGAGTAGTATTTTCTGTCCTCTTTATAGTTTCAGAGATATTTCACGTTATTCAGTCATATCACACGGCGTGTTGAACAGTGAAGATATCGGCGGATGCCATCTTGAGTTGTGGGGATTCGTAATTGGTAATATGTAACAGCAGTTTTCCTTTTAAATATACTCTACTTCAAAGTTATTAATATTTAGGAAACTTAAAACCAAAACATTGAGTGTGCCATGCGTTATTATTGTCATATGGCACAATCAGTTGATCAGTGAGGTTATCCACGGACGCCATCTTGAATTATGGGAGTTACCTAAAGGTGATAAGGTGTCATAAGTTATTTTCTTCTCAAGTAGACCGTACTTAAAAGCCACAATAAAAAACTTAATTCCAAAATTTTGGGTGTTGAGTGACGTTATTGGCGGACGCCATCTTGAATTGTGGAAGTCGCACAAGGGTACAAAATTGTCATCAACCATTTTTATCTTAAATATACTGTACTTTAAAGCTACCAACGATAAAAAATACTTAATACCGAACTTCGGATGCGAACAACGACGTCAAAATATATACCTAGGTCTTTGATTGATTGAACTTTGCATATTACATTATCCAATATTGTATAGGTACTTGGAAGATAATTCGTTCTTTGGGTATAGCTTATAACCTTTGTTTTATTCAAGTTTACTTTCATTTTGTTCTTGTCACACCATATTGCTACTTTGTTAATGTCTTCTTGTATTCTCGCAACATCAGAATTTCTTTTGATATAACCAAGCAACTTTAAATCGTCAGCGTAAAGGTGTAGCATAATTTACCCTTGTACATAAATCATTAATAAATATATTAAATAAGATTGTACCAAGGGGAGAACCTTGCGAAATTCCATTTCCTATTTTGGCAGATTTTGACTTTAACCTGAAGAGTTCTGTCTTTCAAATCAGATTCAAACCATTTTATATATAAAGAGGATAATCCCATGCTTCTTAACTTATTAAGAAGAATGGAATGGTTTACAGAATCAAATGCCTTTCTAAAATCGAAGTAAATAACATCACATTGTGAGTTACTATTAATACATCCTTGTATCTGAATAGTTGCCTGACATAGATTAGTAACTATGGATTTACATGGTATAAACCCATGCTGGTTTTCATGTAATAGTTCTTTCAGGTTAAAATGTAAGTGTTCAGCAATTATGGCTTCGAAAATTCTTGCGCATCCGTTCAGGATCGCTATAGGCCTATAATTCGAGAGCATAGATCTGTCAAATGACGTATAAATAGGAACTATAATTGCTTGTTTCCAAATTTCCAGATAATGACCTTGTTGCAAGGATTTATTAAATATTTGTGCTAATATTGGTGTTAAATATTGACCACAGGCTTTTAAGATATAGTTTGGAATGTTATCAACTCCAATGCTAGATATGGCCTTAAGTTTTTTAATGTGTTTGGTTACATCTTCAGTCGTAATAACAGAATTGATAATGTTTATAAGATTGCCACTGTTGTCTATTTCATTTCCTGAGTGTAGGTTATTTAATGTGAAATTTTTGAGGAAATAATCTTTGAACTCTTCAGCTATTTCAAACCTGTCGGTAATAATATAATCGTTGACCTTCAAGTATGTTATACCCTTTTCTCTTTTTGATCAACATGCACGGCAGTGCATGAGCCAAGTTCTTCACGTCAGAAAACGTTAGCACTGCCAGAAGCATGTTATACAGGAACAAGAGTTTATGGCAAAATCGACGATTTGGGGGCCCCGTAAGAAAAAAGATGTTAAAGATAGGAATATGAGCTTTCGCCGTTAAGGAGATATGGTAAATATGTGCAGATGTACAAAATTTCATATTGGTATCTCAAACTATGTTCTAGTTGTGGACCTCTGAAATTGCACATTTTAGGCTAACTGACTCACTCACTCACTCACTCACTCACTCACTCACTCACTGACTCACTCATCATATTGTTTAGGGTGTTTGGAGTAAGCTAGAAACATGAAATTTGGTATGAAGGTAGAGGATGATAAGTAGATAAAGGAAAAATTCCGACATTTTGAAAAGGTCGCCATCTTGGATTCAAAATGGCCGCCAAACCTAAAATTTCAAAGAATACACAGCCTAAACGGCTAAAGATAGAACAGTGAAATTTGGTATGAAACTACATCATTGGTAGCAAATTAAGAAAACTTTTTAAAAATTTGAAAAAGTCGCCAACTTGAATTCAAAATGGCCGCCAACCCTAAACTTTTAAAGAATACACAGCCTAAACGGCTGCCGCTAGAATAATGAAATTTAGTTTGACAGTACAACATTATTTGTAGATTATGAAAATATTACAAAATATCTCTAAAGACGCCATCTTGGATCCAAAATGGCGGGCGTCATAAATCCATTTTCCAACTGCTTGAGCCAGAGATAGGAAATTTGGCATAATGATGTATTATC